>SSNP01000190.1:157060-250844 GCA_006937955.1 Pachypanchax playfairii
AGTAATCAAGTCTAGAAGTAATAAATGCGTGAACTAAAGTTTCTGCATCTCTTTGATTCAAAATGCTCCTAATTTTAGCAACATTACGCAGGTGGAAGTAGGCCGTCCTGGTAACATGCTTTATATGAGAATTAAAGGACATGTCCTGGTCAAAGATAACACCCAGATTATTTACCTTCTTCTTGGAGGCCAAATTAATGCCATCCAACGTTGATGACTGACTACACAGCTTGTTCCTAAGATTCTCAGGCCCAAAAGTCACAACCTCTGTCTTGTCTGAGTTTAAAAGCAAAAAATTAAGCATCATCCAATATTTGACATCATTAAGACAAGCTTGTCATGCCTGCAAATCTGTAAATTGTTGAATACAGGACTGACTCAGCTGCGAGTGCATGTGCAGCATGCGCGCCTCATGCACGTGCTTACCGTTAAGATTGCAGTTACGCGTTAGGCCTCACGCGGCAATTGTGAGCCCGAAAATTGGAAAATCGTTTAGAGCAGCTTTAAATTAAAAAAAAAGTTTGACTTACATTCATTGTGGACACTGGATGGTCCTGCGTGTTCTGTTGGTGAAGCTGTTTTCACTGTCCCCGGTAACACCAGTCAGATCAACAGCTCCAATTATGATGGAAACACGTCTGTTAAATGCGAGCAGCTCTGTGGTATTCTGTCCACCTCCAGTACAGACTATGGACCTTCTGTGCTCTGCTACATGTTTTTTTGTGCAGTTTTATATCAAAACATTTCTTTTTTATTTCTGAAGGGGATCTCTCCTCTGTTCCAACCACATTTACCACATCTGCAACTCTCTCCCGAGTGGTAATTTTTCTTTTATTGGTTTCTAATGAGCTGAGAGAACCAAACAGCAATTGTTGGTTCTGTTCCACTTCTGCAACAAGCGCCTCGATCTCGCTGTCACAGAATTTTTTTTACATTTATTTTGCTCTTTCGGTCATTGTTTTAGGGATTTCCTGTATGGGCTTTAAAGGAAGCGCTGTCACCAAATATGGCTAATTGAGGGCGTTTCTGTATGTAAATTACTGTTAAAGGGCACGAGGGCCTGAGTGGGATTTATCAACACACCATGTGCGTACGAGTGGCCACTGCACATTTGATAAATCAGACTTTTGACTGTTCGTATGAACATTCTAATTTTTATTCGTAGGATAGAATATAGGACAGTTTCTATGAACGATTGATAAATAAGGGCCCTGGGGTCTCATTTATAAAACTTTGCGTAGAATCCTAACTAAAACCGTACTTAAGCTCAGCAAAAAAAAATCTACTTACGCCAAGTAAGTTTGGGACCTATAAAACATGGCGTACGCACAGCTGCACGCAATCTCTGCTTTATAAATCACACTTAACCTAGAAATGTGCTCAGGTGTTTCTGGATCACATCCCGCCCTCAACACGCCCACTTTCTGCCATAAATGGTCAATGCAAAGTGCCTTGTGGATCTCATGCATATTAATGAGTCGGCTCGTCCACAGCAGATCAAGGAAGGGCAACTTCACCGAAGCAGAAATTGAGGCCGTAATTTCACGACTATAAGGCGCATATAAACGTCTTAGATTTTCTTCAAAATGAGCGATGCACCCTATGGTGCGGAGCGCCCTATATGAGGCGGACGTGATAGAAAAAGCATGAGAACGTTAAAGAGGGAAGTGTGGGCGTGGAGCGGACGTGATAGAAAACGCATGAGAACGTTAAAGAGGGATGTGTGGGCGTGGATTGTGTATAAAAGAACAGGTATGTGCTTTATGCAGAACATTGTTGTTTTAACAACCCTGAAAATGGCGAAAAGACATGCTTATGAAGCTCAGTTTAAACTGAAGGCAATCAGCTACGCGGAGGAACACGGGAATCGAGCCGCCGCGAGAAATTTCAAAATTAACGAGTCGATGGTTCGTAAGTGGAGGAAGATGGAAAACGAACTGCGACAGGTGAAGAAGACGCAGCTGAGTTTCCGCGGAAATAAGGCGAGGTGGCCAGAGTTGGAGGCAAAACTCGAGCAGTGGATCATTCAGCAAAGAACGAGTGGCAGGAGCGTTTCGACGGTCACTATTCGCCTAAAGGCAGAAACGCTGGCGGAGGAGATGAAAATCGAACATTTCAAAGGAGGTCCATCTTGGTGCTTCCGCTTTATGAGACGGTGCCATTTATCGATCCGGACCAGGACTACGGTAGCGCAGCAACGGCCAGCGGATTACAATGAAAAGCTGACAAACTTTCTCTCATACTGCAGGAAGCACATCAGCGACAAACGGATCCAACCGAGCCACATCACGAACATGGACGAGGTGCCGCTCACGTTTGACATCCCGGACAGTCACACGGTGGAGAAGACGGGAACCAGCACGGTGTCAATACGCACAACGGGGTGCGAAAGGGCTTCGTTTACTGTTGTGCTTGGCTGCCACGCCAATGGACAGAAACTGCCCCCGATGGTGATTTTTAAAAGAAAGACTTTGCCTAAGGAGACGTTTCCAGCGGGCGTCATTGTTAAGGCAAACGAAAAGGGCTGGATGGACGAGCTAATGATGAAAGAGTGGCTGAGGCAGGTGTATGTTCGGAGACCGGGTGGTTTTTTCCACGCATCACCCTCGCTTCTGGTTTATGACTCTATGCGTGCTCATCTCACCGCTGACGTGAAACAACAAGTGAAGCAGATGAATGCTACGCTTGCTGTGATTCCGGGAGGGCTGACGAAAGAACTCCAACCGCTGGACATCGGCGTGAACCGGCCGTTCAAAGTAAGGATGCGAGCGGCGTGGGAGCGATGGATGACCGAAGGAGACCACAGTTTCACGAAGGGTGGAAGGCAGCGCCGGGCGAGTTACGCTACAGTTTGCCAATGGATTGTAGATGCTTGGACTAACGTGTCTGCTGGTACTGTTATCCGAGCTTTCGCAAAAGCCGGTATCATTTCTGAGGAGCCGCACGGTACAGACAGTGACTCTGACAGCGAGGAGCGAAGTGGACCTGCTCTGTTAGATTTTGCGCAGCTGTTCGATTCCAAAACAGAGGATGAGGACTTTGAAGGATTTGAATAAGGACTATAACCGGTAATGTGCTTGTTTAATATTGTTATATCATCTTAAATAAAGCACAACCAAACTCAGTTTTGCTCCCGACCTATTTTTAATACGCACATTTGCATGCTTGTGTGTGTGTTGTTGTAAGGCGGTGTGTGTGTAGACTGCGCCTTTTCGTACGGTGCGCCTTATGTGTGTGTTAAATACAGTAATGGCACACATAACTGAGACTGCGCCTTTTCGTACAGTGCGCCTTTTGGTCGTGAAATTACGGTACTTGTGTGTGAGGTGGAAAAACAAAAGGAAGTGCTTTTTGGAGGTCACAGCAGTGGCATAACAAATAAGAGAAGATCCACGGAGTGGCACAGCGTTGCTGAAGTCGTCAGTGCTCTGAGTTCTTCAGAGAGATCTGTGGCAGATATAAAAAAAAGTCCGATCTGAAGGTGGAGGCAAAAAAAAAAAAGATGGCTTGCCACCGCCAGTGTGTGTCTGCCACTGGCGGACCCCCTGGCCCCTCTGATCCCCCACTGCTCGCTGTTAGGATCGAACCTGCAAGCGTGCATGGCATTGTGCTGGAGAAGGAGGGAGACACTGACCATGCAGAGGAGACTAAGCTTTTTAATACAGATTAAATGTGTCCCTCATTAAGATATAAAACAAAACCAAATCTTGTTGTTTCCCCATCAGTCACTCTGGACGAAGCGTCCAACGAGGCATCCCGGGCGCGCAACCGAGGATGTGGCTGCAGGGTCGGCCTGTCCCACCAGTGCGCCTCGGGTGCATGGCGCACCTGGAAGTGGCTGGGTGCTCACTGACGCTGTCCTGCAGGCACAGAGGGACATGATTAGTGCTGTGAACGAAGTGCGAGAAGAACTGCACAAAATATGTGACGTCGTGACTGAAATTTCAGGCACACTTAAAGAATTAAAAATTGTAGAAAAATAAAAAATCATGTCTTCTGTGTTGGTCCTGTAAGAGACGCATGACATTTTGTCTCAATCTGCCACCAGCTGATATACCGCATGTCGGGGCGGGGGCTGTGTGTTTGTGTGTGTGTGTGTGTGGGGGGGGTGGGGGGGTGGGTGTTGTTCTGTGAGTGCACGAAGCGGTACAATCGATAATGCTGCTGGAATTAAAAATTTTATCCTTCTCAGCAGCAGCACTGCAGGTGCTCTCCATGTCGATGTGCGTAAGCCAGGTCCTTGGTCAGCTTAAAGTTGCGCACGTTTTTCTGCTGCATTTTTTTATAAATCCCAAAGTTTGCGTGGAAAGTTGCTTACGCAGTTTTCTGACCCTGTTTTGTGCGTAAGCAAGCTTTATAAATGAGACCCCTGGTCTTTTAACCACTGATTCAGACTGAGGCTGACCATTAACACCTGGAAGAAGAAATGGAGATCATGTTTTCAGGTTTTCAGTAGATAATCAGTGTAAATCTTCACCTGTACAGCAGATAGTTAAAAGCAGCAGCCCTGTTCTATAATCCATCATGTTAACCTGAGTGTTCAGTGTTCTCTGTCATCATCTCTGCTCTCACATAAATAGAAGGTGGAAGATATTTGAGTTTTGCATTGACTCCTCCTGACAGGAAGAATGACACTGGACTGGAATCATGTTTCAGTGTGAAACTTGAATGTTTGCTGCTGTTTCATTCAACATTTTGCTTCACTTCAACACATCAGGAACACAAAGAGCAAATATTTACATCATAATCTCCTGAAGAGAAAATCAGCTGCATCAACCACCTCAAAAAAGTGATAGTTGCTCTGAAGTACTTAAGTACACTGTAGTACGTTAAAGTATGGAGGTATATCCTGAGAAATTACTGTGACACAAGAAACGGAAAGTAATAAGGATTTGTACACACAATATTTCAGTACAAAATCATGATAACTTGTTTTAACATGTTACAGTTTCATTAAACACTTTAATCTCAACTGTTACAGAAAACTTCCACATTTCAGCTGCTTATTTATTACAGATACAATGAAAGTTTTTAGTGGTCTGAGAGCACCCCCTCTGGTTGATAGTTAGTATTACAGCTCTTCAGACTCTGGGGTTTTTGTCCAGCTGTGCTGATGGTTTGTGTCACTGTGTGTCTCGAGCACAATAATAAACAGCTGAATCTTCAGTCTTCAGACTGTTTAACTGCAGATAAACCTGCTGTTGGTTGTTGTCTCTGGAGATGATGAACCGACCCTGAAATGACTGAGAGTAGATTTGGTCGCTACCACCAGTGTTGATCCGAGCGATCCACTCCAGTCCTTTTCCAGGAGCCTGTCTGATCCAGTGCATGTAGTAGCTACTAAATGTGAATCCAGAACCTGTACAGGTCAGTTTGTGAGATTCTCCAGGTCTTTTAATCACTTCAGATCCAGACTGAGTCAGAGTCTGACCATCAACACCTGTTACATCAAGAAATGAAGATCACACATTAAAACCATCACACAAATATTTCCTTCTAATAATAATCAGTGTAAATCTTCACCTGTACAGCAGATAGTTAAAAGCAGCAGCCCTGTTCTATAATCCATCATGTTAACCTGAGTGTTCAGTGTTCTCTGTCATCATCTCTGCTCTCACATAAATAGAAGGTGGAAGATATTTGAGTTTTGCATTGACTCCTCCTCACAGGAAGAATGACACTGGACTGGAATCATGTTTCAGTGTGAAACTTGAATGTTTGCTGCTGTTTCATTCAACATTTTGCTTCACTTCAACACATCAGGAACACAAAGAGCAAATATTTACATCATAATCTCCTGAAGAGAAAATCTGTTGCATCAATTTAATAACAAGTTTTGAGTCTTTATGAAATTTGTATCCCATTAGTGATTTATTTTAGCTTTATATGAGTGTTTAACAAAGTCAGGAGTCAACAGAACAAAGCTGCATCACAACATCGATAAGAGAGTGTGTCAAATAGACCAGCTTTGAAAGATTTTGCTTAAATATTCATTGTTTTAATCTATAAAACCACATCCACATGTGATACATCACATTTACAGACTTACGTCCCAAAATATTACAACAAATAACTGATCTGTCTGAATTAAGACAGTCTGTTAAAAAAACAAAAAACTGTGTGTTTGCTGTTTTCTGTCCTCTGCAGATAAATAAGAGCTGGAAAACATGTTTTACATGAACTCCTCCTCACAGGAAGGAAACAGCTGGATTACATCAGGTTTGGTTTTCAGCTTCACTTTGATTCATTATTAGCTTTTATTTCAGTTATGCTCCTGAAACTGAATGTGGTTCTGGCTGTAGAGATGCTTCATGTGGATCCACTCACGCACCTACCAGCATGACTGTCTTCTCTCCATGTCCCTAAAAGCAGCTGCCACTTCTTTGTCCAGAAGCTGCAACCGTTAGGAACTTAGCTGGAGTCACTCTGAACTCTTGTCATCTTGAAAATTAGAATTTTTTCCAGAAATTTCAGAGCAGATGTGATGATCAACACAGAATTTTGGAGGTACTGGACCTCCACCATGTATATGTCCCAACAAAATGTGCAACAGGCAGAGGATCTTAACATCAACTTGACATTCCCATGAGTTGTTTATAGGGGGATCGTTTGTGAATTTTAAAGAGGCCCTTCCAATAAAAACGTTTTTTTTCTGAGGTTTCTGTTGAATATTTTAGCTCCACAGGTGTTCTTACCTTCATAGTGGGTGTGAAAACAGGTCAACAACTTCTCTTTCAGTTTTTATCTCTCAAACTACACAGGTGACGATAAAACCCGAGTCCGAACGGCCTGTATCTGTTTCCTCATAACTCCTTTGTTCGTTAGTATTCAGCAGCTCCCGCAGTTGAAACCACACCTAGCATGCTGCTGGCTAAAAGCTGTAGCATAACGTAGCAAACAAGAAGACACAACGTGTGCTGTTGCCATGTGCAGCGGGGCAGGAAACAGTATTCTTTGCTCTCATAGGCTAGTTTGTTAGCCAATCAGAGTCCAGCAAATTCGAACAATGAATATGAACGAGCTGCTGACAAAGCAGCCTGACGGAACCACCCGAATTTTGACCCAGACAGATTGAAAGGTCTGTTAATCAGTGTTTCCTAACATTTTTTAGATATCAAATGTTTCATATTACTGGTTAATACTTAAAAAAATAACCACAAAGTCCTGAAATTTGTATGAAATGGCCTCTTCAAGAATTTTGTAAGATCACTCTTGGTAGACTGGAGGAAGGTTCCAACACACCAGTATGAAAATAACAAGAATTTTGCGGCCAGTGTATGGCAGAAAATCCTCTCAGACACTCCAGAATTCATCACCAACTTCCTGTGGGAAACAGTGCCCGCCCCTACGAACGTTCACAAATTCCACATTTCATGGGAAACAGGAGATTCATACAAACAAGGCATTCTTATGTGTCATTGTAACCGAGGCTTAAATCTTTGTGATTTCCAACACAGTCATCAGTGTAAGCTATATGATATAAAATGAAGTTATCCATCAACATCTGTATCAAAAGTATCACAAATAAAATTTTCATGTGAAAAAAAATCTGACTTGTGAAATGCTTTTGTGTATAAAGGGGAAAAAAAACAGAATGCCAGAGATTTCATTGTGGTCTGTGGAGGTTTTTGTTCATGTGCTTCACTGTTTCCACTCACTGTGTCTCTCGAGCACAATAATAAACAGCAGAATCTTCAGCTGTCAGGCTGCTGATCTCCAGGTACTGAGTGCTGCTGGGAACATTTTCAGTCATCAGGTAACGACTTTGAAAAGAACTGGAATAGGTGGGAGAGTTTCGACCAGTGTTCATCCACCCGATCCACTCCAGAGCTCGACCTGGTTTCTGTCTGATCCAGTGGAGATAGTTGCTCGTCATGCTGTAGCCAGAAGTTACACACGACATCTTCACCGTCTCTCCAGGTCTTTTCATCTTAGAAGGAGACTGATCCAGTCTGATCTCACTAAAAACTCCTGGAAGGGAAAATAGTCTTTAGTTATTATCTTTACAAATTAAAAGCCTCTGTATAAAATAAAAAGGACTGATTCTCTCACCATGAATATAAACTACTAAAACTAAACTCCAGATGACTGTTTTCTCCATTCTGTCATCAAACCAGCAGCAAATTACTGCTGTTAGATTTTATTATAGATTTGTATGAAACTTCCTCAGTGTTCAGTCACAAACTGCAGCAGAACTTACTGATGACGTGGTTTTAAAAGGAGTTTTTTACCGCCCTTCCCCCCAAGGTTCAAAATGAGGCCATAACTTACGTTTTATTTGCATCAGAGGAGAAAATGGAAGAGCATTTTTAAAAAGACTGTATAAAATAACAGTATTTTTTGTGGGAATTTGAGAAATACAGTTGTTTTTATTTCATGACAGCAGTTTAATGGTCTGATGTTAGTAAATAACAAACCAGATGACCACATTTCTTGTTCCTCTCTAAACAGTGTGACACACTAAAATAAAGAAAAATGAAGAGACTTATACATTTTTGTTTCACATTTTTTTTACCCTGGTCCCAGGGTTAGTGGGTTTATAGATTAATTTATAGATCATCCAGTTATTTTCTTTGTTTTGTATCTCACATAATTTGTTGCAGTAAAAAAATAAAACACAGTTTAAGGTTTCATTCTCTGACTGACTCTTCTCTGATAAATAAATCAGAAGTAAAAGCACTCAAAGAGAGCAGACCTCCACCAAGTGGACATTTTGTAGAAAGTACTATGTCCGTATCCTTATAAAAAAATCCTGGATCTAGATGGTAATCCGGATCACCCCCAAAATCTAATCGATTGTCCCTTGGGTCATTTTTGACCTTTCCTGAAAATTTCATCAAAATCCATCCATACGTTTTTGAGTTATCCTGCTAACAGACAGACAAACAGACAGACAGACTCCAATGAAAACATTACCTCCTAGGTGGAGGTAAAGACACTGAAACTCTGAGGACTGAGATGAAGGAGAATTACTTCTGTGTCTTTGTGGAACAAAAATCCTAGAGAACATGATCGCCCTCTTATGTTGATCTGATGAGTAACATCCTCTTATTTTTTTATTATGTTTTGCAGTAAAAGATCTATCTATGTGACCATGTGACCGTGTGAATGTGTATTTGAAGAGAAGAAACTAATGATTCTGATAGAGGGCTGAAACCAGACTGATTTCTGACTGATGAAGACGATGTTCAGTGTTTCTCTTCATAATAAATGTGCGTTATTCGAGAATCAGCAGCAGAAACAAACCAAAATATAAACTCCTACTTAAATCTATCGATGCCACATTCTCTAATACAGATAATATGAAGACATGTTTATTTAAGTAAAATATTTCTTTCTGTCTTATAAAAAACTTCAAATCATTTCAGTGCAGATAGTTTAAACCACTGGGGACAGGCACCAGCCCCCTGTGACCCTGAATAGGATATGTATGTATGGATGTATGGATGGATGGATGGATGGATGGATGGATGGATGGATGGATGGATGGATGGATGGATGGATGGATGGATGGATGGATGGATGGATGGATGCATGGATGGATGGATGGATGGATGGATGGTCCTCTGTGCCCATCATTAGATCATCATCCCAAAATGTTCTGTTTGGTTCTCAGCTCTTTAACAGTTAGGATTTGGTACAGCAAGTAGTCTATTACAGACAGATTTTATGAAGCATCACATTTTTGTCTCTGTCTGTTTAATCACCATACGCAAATTTGTAAAAAAATGTTTTTAAATGTGATTTTTTTCCCCATCTTATTTCTAAAAGAAAACAGATTGGCTGGACTGAAGATAAACTCTTACCAGTTTAAGGTATGAATCGAACTATCCTGACTAAGTAAAATATAAAGAGTTAAACATCCAGCATGTAAATATAACTAAGTGTAAAGTTTGTGTAAAACAAGCTGAGGTTTAACCAAAATGTTTCCTGTTGATGTGAAACTGAGCTGCTGTTCAGTTTCTGTCAGATTTTCATCTGCAGCTTCTGCTTCCTGTTGAAATGTGGTTTGAACTGATGAAACCGCTGCGCTGCAAACGAGCATATTTTAAAAACGAGTGATGAAGACATTACAGATAAACTCCTGCAGTAACTGATGGAAACAAACAAACAAGTTACATGAACAAACAGGTTGTTTTATCTGAGGTTATGTTGAAACCTTCATTATGTCTGGAAATAATGTTAATCGGGGGTGTTAAACCTATAAAGACTTAACGAGGGCGTAAAAAATTGAATAAAAATAAATAAAATTACGTTTTCGTGTCTAAAACCTGGGCCCTGAAGAACTACTCATGATGAAAAATAATTATTTTGTAATAAACGAGGAATATTTTAATAGAAATTATATATATTTTTAAATTAAATTACACCCACACTTGAAACATCTGTAAGTATATGGGTATCTGCAGATTGTCTGTAACTTCATCTAACCAATTAAACTGATAATAAATTAAAACAAAGCCCATAAATAATGTTTTTTTTTTTATTATTTAAAACAAGTCAATAAAAAAGAGGAAATTAAAAACTACAGAAACATTAACAAAAATTTGAAAAAAAAAACATGAAAATTGAAAAATTAAACAATTAGATAGAAAAATAAGCTTGATACATCCCCAATAGGGAAATGTCTAATTTAGTAAAATACCAGAGCTGGAACATGTAAAACTGGTTGGTCAGATTTTCTATTAGAATTGAATCCAAAAATCCAAACCAACACACACTTTTACATAAATAAAAATATTCATCTGATTAGTTTAATAGTATTTTTTTTTTTTCATTTCTGTTTTTAAATTTGTTAGTGTAACTGATGCATTTTCTATCATATTCAAACAGATGGAAAGTAAATGTTAGTAAATGTTGATTTTTACAAATTATTTTATGAAAATTAAGCTACTGGATTTCAGCTGTCTCTGATCTAGTTCCATGTCAAATGTAATTAAGTTTCAGTTGCTGATTTAAATCAAATCAAAATTAAACAACTAAATTCAGAATTTTTGCAAGTAATTTACAAACTACAAAGTGAAACTGCATGAGTCACTCGCTCTGCAGAGGATTCAGCTGGTTTCATTAAAGCCTGTACGGCAGCCTGGTAGGTTCAGTCTCAGAAGATCCAGGCTCTAATGGTCAGGACGGTGCTGAAGGCCAGAGCTTTGGTGAACACCACTCGGACTCCGTTCATCACCAGCAGGTAGAAGTTCAGCTTGGCTTTTTCTGGACGGCAGAGAAACAGAGTTCAGACTGAATTCAACACAAACAGCTGACTGCAGGATCAGTGATCAGAACCAACTGACACAGGAAGTGTTCAGGTGTGTTTGGTGACTCACCTGGATAAATGTTCCCACATGCATCATCTGTTTGGAAACAGAAAACCCAGATTAACACATGTTGTTATATTTAGTGTTAGAATGTGATGATTTCATGACAGAAACATTTTTCAGCAGCTGACAGTTTCAAACTCTCTGAAACAAACAGTTGGATCAGAACTCAGACAGGAAACCCGTCTGTGAGTTTGGTACCAGCTTCGTTGTTGCTCAGCGTTCCGTTCATCTGACAGGAGTGGATGGTTTTGTTGCTGAATGCAGCAGAGTAGTAGGTGCTGCTTTTAGTGGACAGAACTGCATCCTCGGTGCTCGCGGTGACCGAACCACCATCCACGTTCACAGTCATGTTCCCCCCCTTCGTACTGAAGCTGGCCAGACAAACATGTGGACCGAGCTGGTCTGCAGTCTTCAGAGGGAAGCCTTGAGGCTGCTGGGGACTGAGGACGAACAGGGTCGGAATCTTAGAAGATCCAACTGGAAACAAAGAAAACCAGATTTACATGGATCATCACACCAGACGTACATGGATCAGAGTTCCCAATAAGAACCTGATGGATGATCAAAAAAAATAAATAAATAAAACAAATTGAGACTGTTTTTGTCAAAGTGGAACATGTTAATAGAATACTTAACGTTTTCCACATTACTGCAAATAAACAATCAACAAACTTTGTCACAATTTATACATGAAAATATTTATGTTGAAAAATATTTTCTTTTCAGTCAAACATCACAAACTTCAGCTGAATCTGAAACATCTGCTCATTGTGGTGTTTTTTTATTTTTCATGTTATTCAGAACTATGAATAATAAAATAAAATAACAGCTTTTTAACACTGACATTTATTGTTTGTGTTTAATATATTAGTAAAAATAATATTCACACTCTAGAGAAAAATAAACATTTAATATGTTAATTGTAATATAAAGAAATAAACATTTCAATAACATTTATGACCATTTAAAAGCTCTTTTTATGTTCTGCATTGAAATCGTTACATAGGTCCAGTTTCATAATTACTGAATAAAAACATAATTTATTAACATTTTTTTCAAATCTGAGTCTCTCTCAGATGAAGAATTTGATACTAAACAAAAATTCAAACCCTGAGTTCATTCTGCTGGATTTAGTGACTCGCTATATTTTACTATATTTATATTTTTTTGTTTTTCACATTTTATTTCAGAAAAGTCCAGTTTTTCCTCCTACAGCAGGTTATTAAATATCTGTTTATTTTCTCTGATCCTTTGCTTTTCAGTCCTGACAGAGGTGAGTTAGTCTGGAACTTTTTGACCGTCTGGAATGAATTAAATTGTTTCTGTTTGTCTGAATTCCAAAATGTCTCTGAGAGTTTCATCTTCTGGATCAGAACCAGTTGGTTCTGTTCGATGGACAGAAGAATGTCTCCTACCTCTCTGCAACAGGACCAGGAGATGAAACTGAGGAGGATTCTGGGCTGTTCGGGGCTTCTAGTCCGAGTCTTTTGGATCCAGAACTGATGGTTCCGAGTCTTTATTAGTCGTCTAAACAAGTGAATGTCTCAGAGTCTCTACGTCCCTTCGACCGAACTGAATCCTGTCTTTGTCTTGTTTTGTCCAACTGGAGCGGGGGTCCGCAAACTGCGGCTCTAGAGCCACGTGCGGATTAAAGTGTATTTCATTTGTGTTAGTTCGTTCTTGATTTTAGATCTAAATTGGAAGATCCCTGTGACCTTGAAATATTAAAACAAAAGTACATTTCATCATTTTTCGACACTATAGCAACGCGCGCCTTATCACTCGCAGCCCTACAGAAGCAAGGAGGATTCTCGGAAATTCCCTCACCGGAACTGGAGGATTTGGTCTTGAAGTCCGAGCAGCTCCTCTGACTGGTATCGGTCCACTTTCATCCACAAGACAGTCGACAGTTATTTCAGTCCCACAAACAGAACGGAACCGAACCAGAGGAAACAGACTCGGTGGAGCTCAGAGAGACACGTCTTCAGTCAGCTGATGATTCATTTAAATATTAATGTGTATTTAATGATGTTCCGTTATTCTAACTGAAACTAAACACGACTGAGTTTATTTGTTAGAATCTGGGTGTTCTGAAACCGCGATTTTTTAGAATTTTCAATAAAAAATTAACTGTTGGATAAAAACCTGAGCGCAGGATCCCTTTACGCCCTTTAATACCACCGAATGTTGATCTGATAAACACTGAATAACATAAAACAAATAAAAAAGACAAACTGAGCGGACTGAAGCAGCTTTTCAAACTAAATGCGCTGAACGGATTTTTGGAAGATTGTACAACAGCTGATGATATATCATATTAATAACGTTTGCTCCTTTGCTCTTTAAAACAAAAACTAAAAAATATTATTTGGAAGAATTACAAAGTGTGATTTTTTTTCACAAACGGGAATTATTTATTAATATTTTTATTCAAAGAATCACAAGGCAAAAGTCACATCTGTGTTTTGGTGTTTCAATTAAAGCTATGTAAGCAACTTTTCACCTCAGTTTAAATTAACTCAAAAAGTTAATTATGTGATTTTTGAATCTAATATTTCAAATTAAAACTCAACCGATTCTGATTTTAAACTCCTAAACAAAGAGTTTTTTTATTTCCTCATGCTGACAATAAATAATAATATGTGACTGAGCTGCAGAACAATGAGATGAAGAATTATTATCTACAGGTATGAAAATATTAAATAAGACTGTGAGATCTACTTTTTTTAAACATAAAGTACATTTCAGTTGTGAATGTATTTTTAAAAAAGTATTTCAAGTCCAGCAAGCTGTTTCTAGATTTACCATGAACAGAATCATGAGCTTATGAATAAAACTATAATATAAATGTCGAAATCCTCAAATATCATCAGAAACATCTTCAAACAAACAAGAACATTGTGTAAATAATATATTTAAATGTTCTTACCTGGAAGAACAGTGACCTTGGTTCCATCACCCCAGTAGTCAAAAACATCACAGTGTTACATCTTCACTGAGTCCTTCAACAAAAACATGAAGCTCCCAGAAAAAAACACTTTAAAAACTTATTATGTTTGTAAAAACACCAAAAACTGAAGTTATTCAGGTGAGTCTGATGTTCTTGTGTTGTTATTGTTAAATCTGCTTTGTGTTGATTTTCAGTTCTAAGTTCAAATCAAATAGTTCAGATTCAGTATCTGAACTGTGTGAGTTTAAACAGCAGATTATCTGATGTTTAAATATCATTCAGTTCATTTAAATGATGACACAGAGTTCTTACCTCATGTTCTCATTAGAAATGATGTGATCTGTCCTTTTTCTCACCATATTCATGAATTACTGTCGACTTTTTGTTCTCAGGTTTTTGTATTGGTGTTTATCTCTGTGCCCCCCGTAAATATCACAGTGGGAAACCCTCATACAAAAACCCAACAGTTCTACTAGCTGTAGAACAGCTGGTTCTTTATCAGCATCAGAGGGAGAAGAACACTAGTTAAAGGCTTTGTTTTATTTGTACAGTTGAGTTTTTCTCGCTGACTTTCAGGTCAGAGTTTAAAACTAACATCATCTTTTGTTCTGAAATAAGAGAATTAAAGCTGTTTTAATCAAATCGTGACAGCTAGAAATCCATCCAGACCTCTATCAAGCAGCTCATTCCCACTATAATGGGATTTAAACCTCTAAAACCACTACTTTCATTTTATCAACATTTTTGGATTTATTGATCATAAAAATATTTTATTAGAATTTAAAATCCATTTCATGAAATTGTTTGTCAACCCGCCTGTTATGTTACAGGTGAAATTGACCCATTTTAAATTTCAACTATAAAAAATTGTTACAAGTATTGTTTCTGTATGAAACTTCTTGTGCTTGGCTATACCAATAATCAGCATACAGCATAAAATAAAAATGGTTCTTTTAACATATGTGCAAAAATGGTGAAATACAGGGGTCTTCATCCACCGTCCATCAGGCAAATCTGTCTGTAGAAAACATAATAACGACGGTGCCAGGACCCAGTGACAGGACAGCAGTGACTCGTGTAACATACATCAAGTCAGCTTTTGAGTTGGACAAAGTCACAACACCACACACAGCACACACACAGCACACACACAGCACAAAATATTGGGAAGAGAACATGCAAATAAATTGGTGTTCCAGGAGCAAAAAATGTATCCCAAGGGCGTGTTCCTTATTTGCAGGTGACCTATTAAAGGTCCCATATTATGAAAAAATCACTTTTTCTGGGATGTAGGGTGTTATTGTGTGTCTGTGGTGCATATACACACATACAAAGTTGGAAAAAACCCATCTGTGCTGTTTGCCACAACATTTGCATCACAAGTGTTTGGAAAATGAATGTATCTGCTCACGTAACACTGCATTCACTACCTGTGGCACACACAAGACAATCTACCCTGGGAGACGCAGCACTAACTACCACAGTCAGCTGGAATGATCCACACGTCTGTCTGTGTCCTTCTCACTGAAACAGTCACTGCTGTCATTTTTGCGTTTTGAGTTAAAACATGCTTTTCAAAGGCAGTAAAAATACGTGCAAAATTAGAAGCCGCACACAGTTTCAGGTTTGATAAATCACAGAGCGCCTGGAACGCCCATTTATTTACATGTTCTCCTCCCAATTTTTTGCGCCTTCTGACAGAAATGCCCACATTGCATATTCATAAAGGGGAAAAGCGCTAAAATGACTTTGCGCGTCTAGCGGCAGGCTTAACAGGTTTACAATTTTAACAGTTTTGCCTGCGCGTCATTAGTAAATTACCTGCTGCTTGTTTTTGCGGCCGCTGAGCAGTTTGCGCCTGTTTTAACAACCTCAAACCTTTGATAAATCAGAGCCTATGCATGTTTCAGCAAATCTTTTCATCCTTTGTTTCCAACCTTCCTGATCAGGACACCTCACCCACCGTGGCTTTGTAGGCTGCAGCAGAGGAAAATGTGGAGGTCAGCTGGTTTTACTAAACTCTTCTCTATCAGTCCTCCCAAAGACTCTCAGTCGCCTGTGGATGTCTGAATTTTCCCATGGAATCCAGCGGCATGAACACCGGGTGATCAGCACGGGAGTTTCTGTCTTCCAGCTGAATAAAATCCAGGTTGCATCTCCACGAGGTAAACCAGGAAAATGTTTGCGCTGTGGACTCGGTCACTTCTGGTTCTCCATGACCTCCAAGCCATCCGTCAACTGTGGCACCTCTCAGGTTTGTCCTCCTGAACACACGTTCCATTGGAAATAAAACCATAATTCTGAAAGATTATTTCAATGAAAACCAATTGGACTTTTTCTCCGTCACTGAATCCTGGATCTCCCCTGGTGACTCTGCAGTTTTCACAGTAATTATTCCCTATAGAGGCTCCGCTGTTAACTCTCCGAGAATGTCCATTTGCAGAGGAGGATTATTGGCTATTTTCAAATTGATTCTTCATGTAACACCATGTTTTCCAATTTTCAACTGTCAGTACTGGAGTTAAGTTTTAATGTGCAGTTTGTTACCGTCCTCCAAAATCAACCAGCACTTTATTAAACTATTTCTCTGACTTGCCTAACAGAGTTTCTCCCAAAATACGACTACAGATTAATTCTGGGAGATTTTAACATATATATCTGTTGTCTAGAAAAACCCCTGATGAAGGATGTTTTAGACTTTTGGACTCTATCAGTTAGTTAAAATTGCAACTCATGAACAGTCTCATATTGAGGCTGGGGAAAATAACATCCAGTGCCTGGGCCATCAGCACTGGCGCCCCCCAGGGATGTGTCCTGTCCCCCTTGCTATTTTCCCTCCACACCAGCAACTGCTCCTCCAACAATCCATATGTTAAACTCCTGAAGTTTGCAGATGACACGATGGTCATCAGCCTCATCAGGGACAGAGACAAGTCCGCTTACAGAGAGGTAGTGTTAATTTAGTTGATTAAAACTAAAGGAAAATAATTTAGTCAATCCACATTTTTTATGGGAGGAAAACCGAAAGACTAAATCTCCCATTAATAAACAATAATTTGGACTAAATCAGTTTGGTTTTTTTCCTGGACCAAATAAGACGAGACTAAAATATAGTTCACTAAATAAAAACTGGACTAAAATCTATGGACATTTTAGTTCACGAACAAAGGTGAAAGGAAAATAATATTGATTTTGTGAAATCCTGTCTCCATGTCCTCCGCCGCTCACGCAACAGTGCTGCAGGCACAACCATATAGATAATGATGTTAGCTTACGTTAGCTCCTTAGCATGTAGCCACTTGCTGATAGAAATGTGTCTGAAGTTGAATTCATGCCAACTTAGATATATCATGCAGCTATGTTTTTGTTTGATTTGTAAGTTTAATTAACGCAGACAGAATAATGAGCTCATCTAAGAGTTGCTAGTTAACACAAAACACAGCAGCTACACCTGGATACAAACTGCTGCCAGCCGTCCTGTAAAAAATGGAATCGTTCCGTATTCAGAGTAAGTATTACACTTTCCGCATTGGAACGCGATTTGTCCCATTTTTCAGCTAGAATTACAAAAGATCAGCTTATCAGCTGAAGTTTGCTGGAGTTGCTGGTCTGAATATCTGGTGAAAAGGAAACATGAGGATGAAACCAGTGTCAGGTCTTGGGTCTTGTTTTGTTTCTTTATTATGTCTAGTAGATCTTTTCTCCTGAATTATCTGTGATTTTGTGTTTGGCTGATTCTTAGCTCCTCATGTTCCCATGTCGGTCAGGTGTTTTGTTATTCTCTGTCATTTAGTTCAGCTTTTATTTTCCCCCAGTCTAGTTTCCTGTTTTGCTTTTATTTTGGTACCGTCTCTACTTCCTGTTCTCCTGCATGGTGTCTTAGGTTCCTTGATTGTCTGATGTCATTTCCTGTTCCTGTTCCTCCACTCCCAGGTGTGTCTTGTTTCTGTGATTAGTTCCTGTGTTTGTTTCCCCCCATGTCCTCAGATGTTTTGAGTTTGTTATCAGTTAGGGTTTTGTATTTAAGTCTTATGTGTTTGTTAGTCAATGTTGGTTTATTCTCAGTCAGCATCTTAGTCATTCCTAGTCTTAGTTCTTTAGTCTTCGCCCTCTGCCTCATGTCAGTCTCAGCGTCCCAACCTTAGCCTATGTCTTAGCCCCAGCCTCTGTGATTATCTTGGTTTTGTTTCTTCCCTCCGTTACCCTCATGGATTTATTGGACTGCTCTCCCTGTTTTTTATGTAAGTTTGTTTTGCTGCCCCGGCAGCATTTCCTTTATTATTAAACCTCTTGTTTTTCTTATTTTTGCCTCCTCGTCTCCTTCCTGCACTTGGGTCCAATCTTACAACCTCAAAATAGAAAACCTAACAACCAGGAGATGTCTGTATTGAATCATCAGAGCTGAATAGGTAATGGAGAAATAGGTTTACCTTGTAGGTTACATGAATGACTTGAATGGAAGTTATAAACTATAGAGGCAAACAACACAATCATTTTCTATGTGGCTGACGGGTGGTAGCTGTGCAGGGGTGGGTCTACCAAGATTTTGCCAGGGTGCCACTTAGGGTATTAACAGGAAAAGGGGGCACAAAGTAATATGTTTCTTTATTATTCTCATTTAAAAAATCTAGATTTTAAAAAATAATTATCTGACTCTTACAACTAAAGTGGTCATTCAATGTTAAAATGTAAAGAAATCCATTATTGTATATAGTAGATACTAAATCTAATATACCCTATAAGCTATTATACTTTTCCTTTGGGAAGGTATCATCTGGGCAGTCTTTCCATTTTTATCTCTCAAACTACGCACCCAAGTTTTCCAGAGTTCGAACGGCCTGTAACTGTTTCGTCACAACTCCCCTGTTCATTAGTATTCGGCAGCTCCCGCAGTTGAAACCATGCCTAGCATGCACCTCGCTAAAAGCTGTAGCAGAAGACGTAGCAAACAGGAAGACACGTCTGACGTTGCCATGTGCAGCGGGGCAGGAAACAGTATACCTTGCTCTCATAGGCTAGTTTGTTAGCCAATCTGAGTCCAGCAAATCCGAATAATGAACATGAACAAGCTGCTGCTCAAGGCCTGACAAAACGAGCCAGAACCAACCAAATTTTAATGCAGACAGATTGAAAGGTCTAATTAATCAGTGTTTCCTGACGTTTTTTAGATATAAAATGTTTCATATTACAGGTTAATACTTAAGAAATAACCACAAAGTCCTGAAATTTGTATAAAATGGCCTCTTTAAAGGGTAAAATGATTGTTCTGATCAAAACTAGACTAAAATGTTGACAGGCTTTTGACTTGTGCCTGACTTGTAATCGACTAAAACTAGACTATATAAAAACATGATAAGATTCATTAAATGTGATAAAATCTAACAAGCGCAATTGAAAACGGACCAAACCTAATACTAAATTTAAAAATGGCTGACAAAATGAACACTACAGACAGGAAGTGGAACAGCTGCTCCTCTGGTGGAATCGGAACTATCTAGAACTCAACACTCTGTTGAGATAACAGTGGACTTCAGGAAGAGCCCGAAACCTCTGCCTCCCATCATCATACACAACACACCTGTAACTAATGTGGACACATTCAGTTTTCTGGGGACCACCATCTCCCGGGACCTGAAATGGATGGTCAACATAGCATCAGTATCTAAAAAGGCTCAGCAGAGGCTGTACTTTCTGCTAAAGAAGTTCAACTTTCCACAGGAGCAGCCGGTGAACTTTTACAGAGACATCATCGAGTCCGTCCTCTGCCAGTCCAGCACAGTCTGGTCTGGTTTCGCAACCAAACTAGACAGAAACAGACTGCAGAGAACTATAAGGTCTGCAGAAAGAATCACTAGTGCTGATCTGCCCTCCATCCAGGACCTGTACTCCCCCAGAGTTAAGCAAAGAGCAGGCAGCATCAGCAGGGACCTTCTCACCCAGGATCTGTTGAAGTCATGTACCAAAAGACTCCACCGAGTTCAGGATCAGAGAAGAGACAAACTGGTTAAGACTCTTGAAACGCAGCTTTATCAAACAATTCTCTCAAAGTACAGAATGCATTCTGGAGATCAACACACGCACCTCGCCGGGCACCGGAGAGATCTGATCTGCCTTCCTCGTATTGTCTGTTTTATTAGATGCCAGCGAGGCGTGTCAAAGTGAAACTTAAGGACAGTGAAACCTAACTCATGTCAGTAATTTTCCATTGAACATCTAATATAATAACAACCTGCAAAGGAAATGGTTAACAAAGAGCTTGCATTATCTACATAGCTATTAAGTTTACACCTCTTAAAAGTACGATCTTTAATCCAAGTCAAAAATATAGTAATGAAAAGCACACGACTATTGTAAGATCACATAAGATAACATAGTAAAACATTTCTGTTAAAGGGACTGTATCATGCTATTTTACAGTTTTCAACGTCTGGGATCTGCACATATATGATAAAACCTTACTGTTTGAGTTATATTCACTTCATTTGTCCTGAAATATAACTTATATTCTCGAGTTATTCTGTGACCAGGAAGTAAAAACGCTCGGTTTACCTAAAACCCCGCCTCCCAAATGTGAGTGGATTGGTCTGTTTAGAAACACTAAATAAACTTCTGTAACTCTCGCAGCCAAATGCACATTTTCAACGAGAAATTTTTAGAATGAAATACAATGAAATGGAGGTGCTAATTTGTCAGAGGATGCTCGGTGGTGAGGAGCGTCTGGAGGGAAGGACGGTCCACTAGCGACTGGATGCGATCCGACCCGGGAGATGACACAATGACTGGGGATCAGACAGGTGAAGTGAGACAGGTCGTAGGCAAGGAGCGGGTTTCTGGAGGCAGCGACCATAGTCGCTGACTGCGAGACCAGCAGCCAAGAACGAGGCGGACAGAGAGAGAGAAATATCGACCGGGACTGGTCTGAGGTCTGAGGCTGGATTAATGAGGTGGATAAAGCAGCACGGAGGCTAACAGGAGCTCGTGGCAAACGGAGCGCTGGCAGGGTGAGTGTCTGTGTCTTTTATCCGGTGGTGGGACGGGCTGCGGTGACGTGGAGCTCAGCTGTAAAGCTGGATTCATACTGATATGTGATTAGCAGGGTCGAGTTGATAAGTCTTTATTAGCAGCTCATGCTAATAAAGAGCAGCAGGTGGTTGAAGTGTGAGAACTCTGGGCTGTAGGTTAGACATCTGCCGTGATGAGCTCCTGACAAATTGTTACGGACTCTCGCAGCTCACCTCGTACCTACTACAGGGGCAGCAGGGATTGGTCAGGAACTTCCTGATGCGACACTGTGACGTAGAGGGGCTCAATTCAGCAAGTAAAGCAGCTGCTCAGAGCGCAGGTTTCAGGAGGATTACTCAGGAATGCATGAATTAATCCAAAAACCACTCTGGAGGTCTTTTAAATAAAGAAATAGCATCACAACATGGTTAAAAGCACAAAAAGTTGATATTTCATGATACAGGACCTTTAATAAAAGCTATTCTCCACAGATCTCACCTCTTTTCTCCCCTCCCTTCTAGTCAGCACTACAGCTTTCTGTACGCCAAAACGGCTAGACACATAAACAGTTTTTTCCCACTGGCCGTCACCATGTTAAACAAACATGTAACTCCCCTAACAAGGAAATAATCAGTTCCATCATTAAAAAATGTTATATACCTGCTGTGAACTACCTGACCTCAGACCATCAACTAGACTTTCATGGTGGTAAAATGCTGCTGATTTACCTCGTGAGTGTTCTATGTGTTCTATGTCCAACATGGTCTATTATCTTTATACGTCTGTCTGTCAGTCTGTAGAAGTGAAAATTGAGCTGGAATCAATGTCCTTGTGTGTGTAACATACTTGGCCAAATAAATCTGATTCTGATTGTTATTCTAATATTTTAGATCTGGTGCTATCGTTGGGTCTGAACATTTCTGATGGTGAATGTTAATCCTGTCTCTCTGTTGGATCATTTTCCAGTTGTTTTTCATGTTCCCACTGATTTAGTGGCAAATAGAGCATGCGCTGAACACACGTTTTGATGGGCTTAAGCCGATACGCGTTTACGCGACTAAATATTTTTGTTAGAAAAGGGTTACCTCAGGGGTAAAATCCGGGTTTTTAAAAACCCATTTATGAGCAAATTCGGGTTTTTGCCGGTGTTACCATGGCTGTGTGGAACCGGGTTATTGTGAATATTTGGGTTTTAAAAGGGTTATTGGCTGCATGTAAACACAGTCAGTGTTAACTCTGTGCTCTCCATAAATGAGTTGCGTTTTCCTTCACAACTCTCATCGGATCTTTGTGTTTAGTTCCAGAAAACTGGGGTCATCAAGTCCATGATCACCTCCTCAGTGTACCCTGGTTATATGGAGCATCCTGACACCAGCTCTTTCTCTGTTTTTAATGATATCTCACTCCTAGATTTACAGAAACTAATTCTAGATATGAAACCCCCAGGCTCTCCCGACAACCCTATCCCTCTGAAATTGCAAGTTGAAGTTTTCCAGGTAATTAGTCCAGTTATTCACAGCATCATTCCGACTAGTCCTGCTCGGATCGGGGATCAGAGTGGGTTTGGTGCGGAATATTGTTTGGCCTGAGCATCAAAGCGCGCGCTCGTGGGGGGAGGGGGTTAATGAGCCTGGTACACAGATGGCTGAAGGCTTTGTGCCGTGTTATTCTGTTCCAAGTTCCATATACCACCTTTAAGAGAAAAGTTCATGGCGTGAAAGTAAAGAGTTTAAACATCCAGCATTTAAAAAAATTAAAGGTGGGATATGGAATATGAACAGCATAACACAATACCACATACAGTATCACACAAATATCATGAGTTCAGCTCACTAATCATGCTCTCCAGTCCCGCTGATCACACACTGATTCTGATAAAAGCAGCTCCTACCTGTTTGTAGCTCAGTCATCGATTCAGTCCATAGCAAAGAGCTCATAGCTGTCCTGCAGCTCTTCTCGAGCAAACCAACACTTCCTACAGTCCCTCCTAAGATCTTCTGTCCTCCTCACACACCATCCTGCATGCCCCGCTTATTCAATAAAATCAAAAAAGCAATAAAATCCTCCGTGGTGTGTCTTCCAGTCGAACAAGTGGCATGAAGCTCCCCCACTTCAGCTACCTGCAGCTACGTGTTAGCTAGCTGCTAATAAAAACTTTCCCACACGACCCTACTATGTCACATGTTGGGAAACCCCCTATGGCAAGCAAATAGGGTATATAATCACCACATATCCCCAGGGCTTCCAGCTGCTTGACCTGCAGACTCCACAGTACCAGCCTCGCTGTGCTGGACTATTTACGGTATTAGGCAACCCAAATTGGTGCCCACTGCTCTGCCCACTATTGGCTGGTAGTTGTACACAAAATGCCAATGTATTAACATTTTATAATATTTTGCTTCAAATATAATTTTACATTCTACAACCCTCTAAACACCCCGTGGAAGCATTATATTGTTAAAAAAAATTGCTTTATATGAAAATATTTCATACCTTTAAGTGTGACGTTTGTGTGAAAGAAGCTGAGGTTCAACCAAAATATTTCCTGTCGATGTGAAACTGAGCTCCAGATTGTTTTTTGTCACATTTTATCTGACCTTTCTTTTTCCTGTTCAAATGTGGTTTAAACTGATAAAACTGCTGCGCTAGAAACCAACATATTGTTAAAAAAAATCATGAAGACATATCAACTCAAACAGTAAATCGATACAAAAGAAAGAAGTTACAAGGTTACAGGTTACAGGTTGTTTTTTACTGAAGTTTTTAGTGCCTAAGAACTTAGCCCTGAGGAACTCCACCTGCTGAAGCAGTAAAGCAGTTTTCTTTTGGTAAGAAAAACAGGGTTATTTTAAATTATATGAAAACTTAAAAAAATACTGTAGTGTTTAAATTGGTCCCACATTTCAACATCTTTATATTTGTAAAAATGAAACCACAGCCTGATTGAAACACAAAAATCAAAGGAAAACAAAAACATATATTGAAAAAAATACAAGCAATCTTTTCATTAAAATAAGTCAATAAAAAATAAAACTAAAAAGAGGTTGAACTGATTAAATTGATACAGCAACAAAAAAATAACAAGTATAAAAACTGTTAGATGGACAGAAACATTTTACCTAATTTTTGTTTGGATCATTCGTTCTTAATTTTTGTAATTTTAACAGATTTATTTTTGTATTTCCATTTTATACTTTAGTGCTTCACTTTATATCATCTTCCAATAGAGGGAAAGTAAAAATATGTGAACTGTTTTTTTTGTGAATTTGTTTTAGTTTTATTTCTCTTTCAGATGTATCTTTTAGGTGTTTTAGTTTTAGATGCTGATTTCAAATAGGATTAAATCAAGATTTTAAAAATTATTACTTTTTTCATTCATTTTTCGTTTACTTGAGATTTGTAAATTCTTAAAATAAAAGTTAAACTGCATGAGTCACTCGCTCTGCAGAGGATTCAGCTGGTTTCATTAAAGCCTGTACGGCAGCCTGGTAGGTTCAGTCTCAGAAGATCCAGGCTCTGATGGTCAGGACGGTGCTGAAGGCCAGAGCTTTGGTGAACACCACTCGGACTCCGTTCATCACCAGCAGGTAGAAGTTCAGCTTGGCTTTTTCTGGACGGCAGAGAAACAGAGTTCAGACTGAATTCAACACAAACAGCTGACTGCAGGATCAGTGATCAGAACCAACTGACACAGGAAGTGTTCAGGTGTGTTTGGTGACTCACCTGGATAAATGTTCCCACATGCATCATCTGTTTGGAAACAGAAAACCCAGATTAACACATGTTGTTATATTTAGTGTTAGAATGTGATGATTTCATGACAGAAACATTTTTCAGCAGCTGACAGTTTCAAACTCTCTGAAACAAACAGTTGGATCAGAACTCAGACAGGAAACCCGTCTGTGAGTTTGGTACCAGCTTCGTTGTTGCTCAGCGTTCCGTTCATCTGACAGGAGTGGATGGTTTTGTTGCTGAATGCAGCAGAGTAGTAGGTGCTGCTTTTAGTGGACAGAACTGCATCCTCGGTGCTCGCGGTGACCGAACCACCATCCACGTTCACAGTCATGTTCCCCCCCTTCGTACTGAAGCTGACCAGACAGACATGTGGACCGAGCTGGTCTGTAGTCTTCAGAGGGAAGCCTTGAGGCTGCTGGGGACTGAGGACGAACAGGGTCGGAATCTTAGAAGATCCAACTGGAAACAAAGAAAACCAGATTTACATGGATCATCACACCAGACGTACATGGATCAGAGTTCCCAATAAGAACCTGATGGATGATCAAAAAAAATAAATAAATAAAACAAATTGAGACTGTTTTTGTCAAAGTGGAACATGTTAATAGAATACTTAACGTTTTCCACATTACTGCAAATAAACAATCAACAAACTTTGTCACAATTTATACATGAAAATATTTATGTTGAAAAATATTTTCTTTTCAGTCAAACATCACAAACTTCAGCTGAATCTGAAACATCTGCTCATTGTGGTGTTTTTTTATTTTTCATGTTATTCAGAACTATGAATAATAAAATAAAATAACAGCTTTTTAACACTGACATTTATTGTTTGTGTTTAATATATTAGTAAAAATAATATTCACACTCTAGAGAAAAATAAACATTTAATATATTAATTGTAATATAAAGAAATAAACATTTCAATAACATTTATGACCATTTAAAAGCTCTTTTTATGTTCTGCATTGAAATCGTTACATAGGTCCAGTTTCATAATTACTGAATAAAAACATAATTTATTAACATTTTCTTTTCAGTCCTGCAGAGGTGAGTTAGTCTGGAGCTTTTTGACGGTCTGGAATGATTTAAAGTCTTTCTGTTTGTCTGAATTCCAAAATGTCTCTGAGAGTTTCATCTTCTGGATCAGAACCGGTTGGTTCTGTTTGGTGGACAGAAGAATGTCTCCTACCTCTCTGCAACAGGACCAGAAGCTGTAACTGAGGAGGATTCTGGGCTGTTTGGGGCTTCTAGTCCGAGTCTTTTGGATCCAGAACTGATGGTTCCGAGTCTTTATTAGTCGTCTAAACAAGTGAATGTCTCCGAGTCTCTACGTCCCTTCGACCGAACTGAATCCTGTCTTTTTATTGTTTTGTCCAACAAGAGACAAAACTGGTCTTGAAGTCTGAGCAGCTCCTCTGGTATCGGTCCACTTTCATCCACAAGACAGCCAACAGTTATTTTAGTCCCACAAACAGAACCAGAGGAAACAGACTCGGTGGAGCTCAGAGAGACACGTCTTCAGTCAGCTGATGATTCATTTAAATAATAATGTGTATTTAATGATGTTCCGTTATTCTAACTGAAACTAAACACGACTGAGTTTATTTGTTAGAATCTGGTTCAAACTCTGATGTTCCTGAAAATTGAGACTTTTATTGTGAAATTAAAAACTTTTGTCTACAACCTGAAATCAGGATCCTTTATGTACTTTTAATCCACCAACTGTTTATCTGATAAATGCAACACAAAGTAAAATATGCAAACTGAGAGGATTGAAACAGCTTTTCAAACTAAAAGCATTAAATAAATTAATGGAAGATTTGACAATAACAGCTGATAATCTCATAAATAATTTCTGCACCTTCATGTTTAAAACAAAAACTCAAGAATTAATATTAAGAAAAATAATAAACAAAATTGGAAATGATATTACAAACGTGTGAATTAATTTCTAATATTTTAATTAGAAGAACAGAATCGCGAACTGAAAGTCATATCTGTGTTTTGCTGTTTAAAATGAAATTCTCTGAGCAACTGTTCACCTTATTTTTCTATTTAAATGTGTGATTTTGAATCAAAGATTTCAAATTAAAACTCAACTAATTCTGATTTAAAAATCCTAAATAACTATTTTACTTATTTTCTTATACTGACAATAAACTATGTGACTGCAGCTGCAGAACAATGAGATGGAGAATTATTATCTATAGGTATAAAAATATTAACTGAGATACAAAGTTTTTAACATAAATTACATTTCAGTTTTGATGTTGTTGTTTTTTAAAGTATTTCAAGTCCAGCAAGCTGCTTCTAGATTTACCATGAACAGAATCATGAGCTGATAAATAAAACTATGATATAAATTTCTAAATCCTCAAATATCATCAGAAGCAAGAAAGTTGTTTAAAAAATGTCTTTCAATGTTCTTACCTGGAAGAACAGTGACCTTGGTTCCATCACCCCAGTAGTCAAAAACATCAGAGTGTTACATCTTCACTGAGTCCTTCAACAAAAACATGAAGCTCCAGAAAAAAAAAGACTTTAAAAATTAGTTGTTTGTAAAAACATCAAGAACTGAAGTTATTCTGGTGAGTCTGATGTTCTTGTGTTGTTTTTGTTAAATCTGCTTTGTGTTGATTTTCAGTTTAAATCAAATAGTTCAGATTGAGTATCTGAACTGTGTGAGTTTAAACAGCAGATTATCTGATGTTTAAATATCAGTCAGTTCATTTAAATGATGACACAGAGTTCTTACCTCATATTTTCAGTAGAAATGCTGTGATCTGTCCTTTTTCTCACCATATTCATGAATTAATGTCGACTTTCTGTTCTCAGGTTTTTGTGTTGCTGATGATCTCTGTCTATCCCGAACGCCAGTCTTCACAGTGAGAAACCCTCATACAAAAACCCAACAGTTCTACTAGCTGTAGAACAGGTGGTTCTTTATCACCATCAGGAGAAAAACACAATAACTTTCATGCTGTGTGGTTAGCTTGAGGCTCAACACAAGATTCAGGGAGGCACAGGATACTTTGGGACATGGTGAAAGATAAATATTTTTTTAAAGATAAATGAAAGGCTGCCATGGCAGCAAATGAGTATCTACAGAAATGTGTGGGCATGAGAAATGCTGCGGAGCAGAAACACAGTGGAAACAGACATATTTATGGAAAAATTACTGAGGGAAAAGGAGCTATTTATTTATTTTGTGGTTATTTCTTAAGTATTAACCTGTAATATGAAATGTTTTATATTTAAAAAACGTTAGGAAACACTGATTAACAGACTTTTCAATCTCTCTGCGTCAAAAGTCGGCTGGCTTCGGCAGCAACTCATTAATATTTATTATTCGAATTTGCTGGTGTTGTGACTCTGGGGTTGGGTTTAGTTAGTTATTAAATCTTGTAATATTGTCTCCAGATTTATCTTTGATTTTGGGTTTGGTTTTTTCCTCATCCTGTGTCCCCGTCTTGTTCCGCTCTGTTGCCTTCTGTGTCTTGTTATAGTTTCAGGTTCAGCCTTTATTTCCTCCATCTACTTGTGTTTCCTGTTGCTCTTATTTTGATAAGTGCTGCGTTTCCTGTTCTTGTGTCTTCACGTCCTGTTTTGTTCCTGTGTGCTTTTCGGTGATTGGCCTCCCAGGTGTTTTGAGTTCAGCTATTAGTTCAGTTTATATTTAAGTGGGTTTTAGTCAGTTGTTCTTTGTTCGGGGATTTTCGTATATTTTGTATTTTGGCATTTTTGTATTTTGTATTTGCTCCTTGTTCCGTTTTCATGGTTTGCTCTCCCCAGTGTAAGGATCACCTTTGTGGATTATTTTGCCTTGCTCTACATGTAAGTCCTGCTGCTCCACCAGCATTTTCCCGTTGTCTTTTATTAAAAGGTCTAATATTTGACTTCCTGTCGCCTTGCTCCTTGCATTTGGGTCCTGTTCCTGAAACCACCAAATCATGTCAGCTGGACTCAGATTGGCTAACAAACTAGCCTATGAGAGCAAGGTATACTGTTTCCTGCCCCGCTGCACATGCCAACATCAGACGTCGTGTCTTCCGGTTTGTTACGTCTTATGCTACAGCTTTTAGCCAGCAGCATGCTAGGCATGGTTTCAACTGCGGTAGCTGCCGAATACCAACGAGCAAAGGAGTTGTGACGAAACAAGTACTGGCAGTTCAAACTCAGGAGAACTCAGGTGTTACCGCCACCGGCATAGTTTGAGAGATAAAAATTGAAAGAGAAGTTGTTGACCTGTGAGAAACCTCAGAAAAACCGTTTTCCCAACACGGACAGAGACGAGAGCAAAGTCATTGAGCAGATTGTAGGTCAGAAGTTCAAGATGTCTGAATGGTTTCCAGAATCTGAAGAGCAGCAGGCAAGAAGCAGAGTCTGGGACAATCTGGGTTCAAAAGATAAGCACAAGTTCAGTTATCAGAAAATCAGATCAGAATATGCTGGTATGAGAAGCCCAGGGTGTTCTACAGATTGTCGATTAGACAGAATACAAGCCCTTCCTTAAAAAGGGGCAGCGACAGGTGCAATCAATGACACTTAGGAACAGCTTAGGTGAGAATAATCATGCTTCATGAACCAACCCTGACTGGGAACATGACTATTTTGGTCCTTTTCCTTCTCTCTGTCTGATTCAAGCTGTTGCATGCTGCACAACTTTAGAGTCTGGCTAGATAAGATCAATACTGTCCACACGTGTAGAAACACAAATCATCATTATCTCCATCATTCATCTGAATATTGAGTTTTGACTATTATTTAAATCTGCTCACATGATCCAGCTGTCAGCAGAAGGATCAGAGTTACAAAGAAACACACAGACTTCACTTCCTTTTACGTAACCTTCATTTACACTGTCATGGTTTACCAGAATTGGGCTAGGAACACCCAACAGCTTAAATGCAGTACCCCCGATTCAATGCAGTGTGGGTCGCTGGTAGTTCACCTGGTGCCATGTCTTGGCCAGACTGTTTTGTCATGGTTTACCAGAACAGGGCCAGCAAAACCCACCGGCTGAAATGCAAGAACTGACGTTTATTCAACTCCACATTGACTGAGAACACAGTTTGACATACTAATAGTCTCTGAGGGAAAAAGAAAGGAAATTCAATTTATTCTTGAACAATGAAAAGTCTTCCCAGAACCCAGTAGAGGGCAGTGGCTTACGCAAGTTCGTATCGAGGAGGTGCTGGGTCCAGTGATGGGCTGAAGGTCCAACCAAAGGAGTGTTGGAGCAGGGAAACTGCAGGGAATGCTGGAGGTGAGGCTGCTGGATGAGCCAAGGATGACCGTCAGGAACCAGGTGAGGAACACACTTAGAACAGAGACAAGTAAAGCAGCCTGCTAATACATAGGTTCAATTACAACATGACAAAATACTCAAGTTTCAAGTTTATTTATTTATAAAGCACCAGTTCATGACAAAGTCATTTCAAGGCACTTCACAGAAAAATCAACCAATTAATAATAAAACATTTTCTATCTAAGGAACCAGCCGATTGGGCTGAATTGTTAGTTTAGCACAATCCCCCATCCTGAGCAGCACGATTGGCGACAGTGGAAAGGAACGACTCCCTTTTAACAGGAAGAAACCTCTAGCAGAACCCGGCTCAGGATGGGCGGCCTTCTGCCTTAGCCGACTGGGGTCTGAGCTGACAGGAAAGAAACACAGACAAACACTGACAAACACTATACTGAGTTGGCGCAGTCCAAAGCACTTCATTCTAGGTGACGTTAACAGTCTGGCACTAGTGCATGAAGAATTCACTCTTCTTATGGCGAGTCAACCAGCACAGAGAATAATTGCCAATGCAGGGTTTTAAATTTTTTCAAGTTAGTTGACATTTATATTTATTGTGAATTTATCATCTTCATTTACGAGTTGAGATAAACTGGTTAACAAATCTGTGTTGATCTATTTCATTAGATCACTGTCAACCTTCCTTCCACAGCTCTTTTTGTTGAAGAAGCCATTCCAAAAAACTGTTTTCTAAGGTTTCTGTTGAATATTTTAGGTGCACAAGTGTTCTTGGTTTCGTACTGGGTGTGAAAATGGCACAATAACTAATCTTTCAGTTTTTAATCACTTAAACGACGCAGGTGGCGGTAACACCCGAGTTCAAAAAGTCTAATTTTGTGATGTCACATCTATTTTGCTCATTAATATTCATCAGCTCGTGCAGTTGAGGCTACGCCGACAAAGTTGGCTCAGCTGTTCAGTAGCAAACATGGCCAACCATCAGTGTCGTTGTGCTACTGCTCCAGCTGGACTTCCACTATGCACATATTGCCCAAGAATAATTTATTAGTTAACAATCGTTAAATAGTAATAATTTATTTTTAACTCTGCAGCAGGGCCTAAGGGGGGGCTCTGCCATTCTGCATGCATGTTTTGGCTGTTAAACTGAGGACACTCCATCAGCTTCTGACCACCTGGACACAACATCACACATTTTATGCACTTTTACACTCAAATAAAGACTCTGGAACTGGATAAAGTCTGAAATGTGACTTGTGCGGCCGCCATGAGACTGAGTGCTCACGGAGCAGTGTTTAATGTTTACATGTTGAAGCCACGAGTCACTTGATGTACCGGATGCAATAATCCATTCCATAATAAAATCAATGTCTGTAAAAATCCAGCTGATGGTCACTCTGCATGTCCTAAAATATTTAAAAGTATTTTGGATTAATGTTTGTGATCCTCTGGTGCTGCAAGCCATCTGTCTCTAGCTGGCTGCTGGCTAAAAGCTTTCAGCATAAACACGTATCAAACAGGAGAAGATACAGGAAGCCTTGTTTTCATAGGTTAGTTTGTTAGCCAATCTGAGCTTGTGAATTAGCATAATGAATATTAATGAGTAGAAGTCGGATCCAGATGAATCTTTAAGTAGTCAGATTGAAGGGGCTAAAAAATCAGTGTGTCATCACGTTTTTTAGATATAAAATGTTTCATATTTCAGCTTAATACTTCAGAAATAACCACAAAGTCATGAATTTTGTGTGAAATGGTCTGTTTAATAATTCATTAGCAATTGTAAAATATTACAGTGGTATTAATTCCCTTATGAGTTTGCACATGAATAAGATGTAACTATACCAATGTATGTATTAAAGGTGCAATATGGAATATTTTCATAAAATATTTTAACAAAATATTGCCTCTATTGGGTGTTTAGAGGAGTGCAGAATGAAAATACAGTACTTTCTATAGAAATTATATCTGAAATAAAAATCTAATAAAATAGTCTGGATGGGGACCAGCTGCTCAGAATGACATCATATCCCAGCATGGGATCAGCAAGTTGAGTAATATTAGGTACTTGGTTATCGTCAGGTGAGTAGTTGTCTTTCTGTACAGTCTGGACAGAGTATAGAGGTAAGTGAATAACTCATTCAGTGCCAGCCACTTTCAGATTTCATATCCCCCTCAGTGCCAGAGATATTTAGCATTTTTACTGATTATTGAAGGCTCACAGAATATTTTCTCCTATTGGTCCCTGCTGCCGGCAAATGATTTTAACGGGAGATACTGGGCAGAAGAATCCACCTCAGGTTCACTAGAATCGCCAGAAGAACCGTGACGTCGAGTTGAAGACATCACAAGCCCGAAATGATGAGCTGGATCAAAAACCACGCCACCTTCGACAAAATTCTTGTTCCCAGTCGCGCTGAACAGATTTTATCCATGTAATAAACTCCACCACCTTCTCAATTCCATCAATTCTATACTAGTTTGTAATAACTCTGAACAATGAGATCGCTTCCCAGCTGTTTCACAGACTGTGAATCTACCTTCCGCACTCACTGTCTGTCTCGTCCTGAGTGCCTGGCTCCTCCCCCGCTGTACATGGCTTTATTACAGGGTAGGAAAGGACGATATCACCCAGAGAAGTGCACCACTGCCCCCTCCTGGATCATAGGACTAAGTACAGCATGTAACAAGTTCATATTCAGTGAGCAGCTGCACCAGAATGCTTTGCGGGATTGAAGGCGATAAAAGCTGTTGAGACGTCAAGACGTCAGTGGCACTGAGCGTTTAGATTCAGTTTGACATCTATAGATGTCAGTTGCACTGAATGAGTTAATACAGATGAGACAGAAGATGCAGCAGCTAGTGCTAGCACCTGGTAGCATGGCTGAGGCAAAGCAGTGGGTCAGGCAGTTTAAGTTTGTTATCAAACTCCACACTTCATAGGCAGAAAGATCTGAGGCATGCTCCAAACTCCAATCCAGTGGATGAAAAAGGGTGATCCATTGGCAGATGGGCAGAAGAGCAAGTAAGGGCTGAGGCAAAGTGAGGTCAAGGTATACAAACGCAGGTCCAACATCTGAATAATCTGATTCTAAGAATATTCAGACTGGAACAGGTAGTAAAGCACAAGACATTCTACAAACTGGCAACTTGTGAATGAAAACACTCCCCTTGTAAAGGGGCAGTGACAGGTGCTGGTAACGATGGCAGATGCTGCTCACAAGTGAGGATGATGGTGGTGAGGATGAGCGCTTACTCAGACAGCAATACATGACATTTATCATGTGGAATGACTGCAGGGAAAATGTGCAATATAGACAGTGTGGTTTTAACCAACCACCAGTCTGGCCCTATGGGCCAGGGAGCACAGAAGCCCCAAACAGATGAGCATCTACCAGCATGCACAGAAAGTAGCAGCCGGCCTTATAAAGAAAGAAAGTCTGCAAGAGAGCAGAGTAGCCCCCTATCCCTAGCAGAAGGGCAGCCAAAGAGAACACAGGCCAAGTAGCCCCAGAGCCCAATATGCCACCCCTGCCTAGGGGTCAGCCCCACTTCCAACAAGATGCCTGTCCGCACCAGAGAGTCCAGCCCCAACACTCTCACCACCAGTGCGGCAGGCACATCTGCAACACAACACCCTGCATGGTGGTGAGTGCGATGGAAGGACATAATGGAGCCACCCAGAGATGCAGCCCGGGAAGGAGATGTTGGGACTCTGGGTTTTTGTTTTGTTGATAGTTATTTCTTCCTGATTATCGCCTGTGATTTTGTTTTTTCTCCATAATGTTTTGTTTTATGGGATTATTTTGGGGTTGTTGTTCTCCCCTGATTTCCTTGTCTCTCCAGTACTCCCGTGTTAAGTTCATTCGTTGTGTCTTGTTTCTCATCTTTGTTTCCTCTTTTATTTTGGAAGGTTTTGTTCTCCCTGTTTCCCTCATGTTCTCCAGTAACTTTGTTCTCCTCCTTCCAAGGTGTTTCCACTTTCCTCATTAGTTAGGGTTAGTTGCTTGTGGATTATTTGTCGATGGTCTTCCATCTGATTCCTTATGTTCTGCTCCTTCATCCCATGTAAGTTTGCTGCCCCATCAGCACTCTAAAACAATTGTTTATCTTATTTTTGTGTACGGTGAGTTTTCTCCCTGTGTTTGTTTCCTGCCTTGCTAAAGCTAACCAGCTAAATCATGACAGGAGAACAGTGTAGCAGCCCCTACCCATTTAATTCAGTAGTTTGGTTTCATTTTGTTTTTGTAAATGTGTTTCATAACTTTTTCACATGTTTGTATGGTCAGAGAAACTTTGAGATTTTTTCAAAGTTTCATTTCAAGTCTCGATGCCACATTGTCAAACATCACTAATAAAGAAAATGAAGGAATTGTTGTGTTTATAATCTAGGGGGTATTTAGGAAAATATCAGAAAATGATTGAACTCACAAGAGTCCCTTAATTTCTCAGTATGTTAACAACTAAAATAAGGTTAAATTGAAGTTTACAGACCTGGGGCCATATTTACAAAGAATCTTAGGGCTAAAGGTAGGTCCTAACTGGCGAATTTAAAAGTAACTCCTAAAAAATGTGGGCGTGTCACTCCTAAATTTAGGCCTCCTAGTTTCTTAAGATAAAAGTAATTCACAACCACTTTTAGGCCTAAAAGTAGCTCCTAAGTCTGGGAGTCCTTAGAAGAAGTCAAGAGGACTCCTAACTCCCTAAGACCTATTCACAAAGACTCCCAAAATGGCTGCAGCCAGGTGCAATGTGTTGGACACTCTGGATGATTCTGAATTGACCAAACGATACTGACTAAAGGTATTGTGAAGGTATTGAACTTTTTGTAGATTTGGTACGGGATGCAATCACATTTCCAACTAAAGTAACAACCCAATCAGTCCAGAAATTAAATGTTTAGCGACACTAAGATATTTAGCCACTGACATTGCCTACCTGTTGCAGCAGCATCCTTTTTATAAGCGGCGATCTCAAGCCGACACTGGGACTGTAGAGAATACTATCTCTCACAGTCTTCTGCCGTTTGAGACACCGCTGGATAAGATGCATTTATGTTTCTGCTAATTTCCACCCATGCCTCCATTTTCTTATTATTCTTATTCGTAATCCCGGCTCCGGATCGCCCTTTGAGGACCATCCTCCTCTCCAGTACCAACTGTGCCAGTAGTAATAATTGGTCCTGCGACCAGTTATGTTTCCTTGTTCTTTTCTCGCCACTCATTTTCAGTTCACGAGGTGCTTTTCACGGTAGTGGGGGGGTCTATTTAAGATGTGGCTGGTGTACTCATTAGACCGTCTACTTACAATTACTCCCTTAATATGATGCATCCTTCCATACATTATCTATGCCGCTTTCATCCAATTCAGGGTCGTGTGGAGGGGGGGCTGGAGCTTATTCCAGCTATCAGCGGACGTTAGGCAGGGTACACCCTGGATAGGATGCCAGTCTGTCGCATAATGTGATGCATTTCACGTTTTTCGTTTTTAAACTTCCCCCTCTCTGTAAGTAGGCTATTGTGTGTAAGTTGTATGAAGTGTCAGTCTTGTGGCTGACACAAAGATGTCATCATGCATTATTTCTGCTATTTGCGCTGTTCATAATTACGCGTTTATCGACATTTCCATTTTCTGGTTTCACACGTGTCATTCAACAACCAATCACACTGCTGTCCGGCTATTTACTCATGCATAGGAAATGACATTTTCCATAGCAAAGGGACGTCACTCTTAGATTACTTTTAGGGATTTGTCCTATGTAAAAGTAGCTCTTAGTGCGTTTGTGAATAGGTTTTAGATGACAACTCCTACGTAAGACCTTTTAGCGCGAGTTAGGAGTAACACCTAGTGGTAAGATAAAAATCTTTGTGAATACGGCCCCTGGTTTCTAGTTTATTTTAATTTCTTAAAAAAAAGAGGAAATGATCAAAATAATGAGATAGTTTAATAAGGCCATTAAAAACATTTTTTTCTGAGGTTTCTGTTGAATATTTTAGCTCCACAGGCGTTCTTACCTTCATATGTTCCAAGATTATATGAAAATAAAAATGATATAAAAGGTACTTGGGATGCTTTAAATCACTTAATTAAACAAGGATCTTCATATATACCATATCCTGATTATTTCACTGATGAAAATGGTGAAAATCGTGATATGAACAGTATTGTAAATAGGTTCAATATTTTTTTATAAATATTGGCCCTGAACTTAAGCCACAAATAAAGATACAAAATGTAGTAAAACTATCAAACTAAATCCGTCATCTCTGTTTCTCTCTCCTACAGATGAGCGAGAAGTGAGTAATATTGTATTTAAATGTAAAAGTAAATCCTCCACTGATTATCATGACATTAACATGTCAGCAGTGAAAAAGGTAATTTTGAATATTGTAAGGCCTTTAACGTATGTCTGCATCATTCCAGTCCGGCTGTTTTCCAAGAAAAATGAAAGTTGCAAAAGTAATACCATTATACAAAACTAATGATAAACACAGTTTTACTAATTACAGACAAATCTCTCTATTGCCTCAGTTTTCAAAAATTTTTGAAAAACTATTCAATTCTAGACTCAACAAATTCCTTGAGAAACATCAAATAATAAATGAGGGCCAGTATGGTTTTAGAACTCAAAGAACTACTTCACTGGCGATAATTGAGGCAGTAGAAGAAATTACAAATGTACTCGATCAAAACTAATATGCAGTTGGTATTTTTGTAGATCTCAAGAAGGCATTTGACACAATTAATCATTCCATTCTACTTGACAAATTAGAAATATACGGAATTCGAGGGAGCTGGTGACTGGATAAAAAGTTACTTATCAGGTAGGGAACAATATGTAAAAATGGGGCATTATATGTCAGAAAAACTTGGTATCTTGTGTGGGGTTCCCCAGGGCTCAGTTTTGGTACCAAAGCTTTTCACTTTGTACATACATTACATTTTTAATATATCCCAAATACTTAAACTCATTCTTAGTGACAGTTACACTGAACTTATAACTACTGTAAACAAAGAACAAAAGGCAATTAAACAATGGATGGATATAAGCAAATTATCAATAAAAATAAATAAAACTAAAGCAATGATTTTTGGTAATGCAAAAATAAATCCAGAATTACCAATTATTATTGATGATGTACCAATTGATTATGTGATGGAAAATACATTTTTAGGAGTTATAATTGATAATAAACTGTCATGGAAACCACACGTCAGGCACATAAAAAACTACATTTCAAAAAGCCTCGCAATTTTAAATAAAATAAAATCATACCCTGAAGAAAATGCACTCCGCACACTGTACTGTGCCTTGGTTCTTCCCTATTTTACATATTGTGTGGAAATATGGGGAAACACCTACCAAAATACAATAAATCCTTTAGTTACGGTACAGAAACGAGCGTTGCGCATTATTCACAAGGCTGGGTTTATGGATCACACTCATGACCTTAATGTTGACCATTTTGTTGACAATCAAAGTTGTTTAAATTCCGAGATCTTGTTACATATAATACAGCTATTACTTTATATAAAGCCTTTAACAAAATGTTACCCCCAAATTTGCAACAATTTTTTACAATTTGTGAACGAGTTCATAATTTGAGAGGTTATGGTGAATTTACACTGCCCAAAGTGCGAACTACTCGGAAAAGTTTTTGTGTGTCTGTACGTGGAGTGAAACTATGGAACAGTCTGAGTTTACAACATAAACAATGCAAAAATGTTCACAGATTTAAATTGTTCTATAAACATTTGATTTGGTCACAATATGTTCAGAGTGGGTCTTAAATGTACATCTGTACTCTATGTTACTGTTAATTGTGTGCTTGTAGTCTGTTACCATTACTGGTATTATGTCCATTACCATCGCTGGTATATTGTCCATTGCTATTGTTGATGAAGTTTAATTAACCTTGCATATGATGCTATTTACCGCTGCTGGTATTTTTGTTCCTTACCATTGTTGGTATGAATTAATGATATCATGAAATTACTATTTGTTACCTATGGTAAAGCCACCATTATTTTGTGTGCTTGTGACTCAGGACCTGAAATATTCAGTGTTCATAATTGCTTTCGATCCAACGACTTGAGCGCTGACTTGCTATAAATACAAGTTGCAGGAAAATTTCTTGTATTTTCTGTACATTGTGAATGAGTATCGGGTGGGATTTAATAAGTTTCTTCATCCCACTCCCTTTCAGGCAATTTTTTGTTTGTTTTATTCTGTAATCCTTATTTGAGAGTAATGGAATGTGCATTCGTCTATGCGTGTCATACATAACGTAACTGCCTGAAATAAATGAATGAATGAATGAATAAATAAAAATAGTGGGTGTGAAAACAGGTCAGCAACTTCTCTTTCAGTTTTATCTCTCAAACTACACAAATGGCAATAACACCCGAGTTCGTAAAGCCTGTATTTGCTATGTCACAACTCCTTTGCTCATTAGCATTCATCAAGACCACGTTGAGACCACGACTAGCATGCTGCTGGCTAAAAGCATAAACCCTTATCAACCGGAAGATACTTGGTGCGCTGTTGCCATGCACAGCGGGGGAAGGAAACAGGAAGCCGTGCTTTCATAGGCTAGTTTGTTAGCCAATCTGAGTCCAGTGAGTTAGCAAAATGAATATTAATAAGCTGTGGCCCGAAGCTGGACAAATCTTCATGCTTAAAAATTGAAAGGTCGGTTAATAAGTGTTTCCGAACGCTTTTTAGATATAAAATGTTTCATATTACAGGTTAATATTTAAGAAATAACCATAAAGTCATGAAATTTGTGTGAAATGGCCTATTTAACTCTTGAAACTGATCTTTTATAATTATTATGTTAACCTCTTAACAGAAATGTTTACCCAAAAAATGGAAGGTGTTCTACTTTGCCTCCTTTTTCTATCGCTAAATAACTTGTTTTCCTGTTGAAGATTTAAACTCATTTCTGGTCTGATGGCACCTCTTCTTGCGGCTAACAAATGTTCAGGCTCTGAGAGGTTTTTGTTCAGCTGCTCTGATGGTTTGTGTCACTGTGAGGCGTCTAGCACAATAATACACAGCAGAGTCTTCAGACTGCATGTTCTGTCCTTCTAATGTAACTGTTTTACTGGAAGTAACAAAGGTGATACTGAACATGTTCTTTAGAGAATCTTTCATGGTTGTTGTCCATCCATCTCCTGCTCCACCGATCCACTCCAGTCCGTTTCCTGCAGGTTGTCTGATCCAGTGTGTAGTAGCTGATAACAGAGTAAGAGACCTGACAGCTGATGGTCAGACGTTGATCTGGCTGTACAGTCACAGAGGCTGGTTGTATCAGCTGTTCACACTTCACACCTGGAAGAAGAAGAAGTTACAAATGATGATGAAATGTTTAAAGAATGAACTTCTGACTGTAATAAATGTGAATAAACTCACATCCAGCTGCTGAGAGTGTCACGATTAGTAGTTACTAGCAGGTGGGACTCAAATGCAGGAAGCGGAGGGCAAGAATGAATTTGTACATGAAGAGATTTTAATGATTCTAGGTGAGGGCTGACAGGCAGCGAGACTTACATGAGTGGCGTGATGAAACAGATCCGAACTACGGTGACACCACATAATCCCTGAACAAAGACAAACTGAACTGAATCCCCTTAAATAACAAACAGAACTGAAAACACAACTCAAAACACCTGGGAACCAAAACGCAAAACACCTGAGAACAATCAAGGGAAACACTGGGAGGTAAAACACACAGGAACTACACAGGAAGTGACATACCAGACATAAAGAGACCTGACGACAACGGAGGAGAAACAGGAAGTACAATAGGTGACAAAATAAAAGCGAAACCGGGAACACAAATACACTATGACCAAAGTAAAACATGAAACCATAACCAGACACAGAACCAACAGAGCTGAACCAGAGGGAAACCAGGAGGAAGAAAGCTAAGGCTAAAATAATCCCATGAACTGAACCCATACTGAACCCCATAACCAAAACCAGGAGAGAAAGAAAACCCACAGAAACTCAACACATAAAACTGGTACCAAAACCCCAAGACCTAACAAAGGCAAGGCAAGGCAAGGCAAGTTTATTTGTATAGCACAATTCATGTACAGGACAATTCAAAGTGCTTTACATGAAACAAAAGCATAAGTAAAAGAATGAAAACATGATTTAAATAAACAGAATTAGAACAAAGGACAGCTTAAAAGCAACCGTGTGGATTTGGACTTTCTAATAAAACTTTATGTAAATGCAGCGGAGAACAGGTGGGTCTTTAACCTTGATTTAAATAAACTGTAAATGTGGAGCATAGAAGCTGAAAGCAGCTTCTCCATGTCTGGTTCTGACTCTGGGAACTGATAAAAGACCAGAACCAGAAGACCTGAGGAGTCTTGTAGGTTCATACTGGGTCAGGAGGTCACTGATGTATTTTGGTCCTAAACCATTCAGAGCTTTATAGACCAGCAATAGAACTTTAAAGTCTATCCTCTGACGGACAGGCAGCCAGTGTAAAGACCTCAGAACTGGACTGATGTGGTCCACTTTTCTGGTTTTAGTGAGAACTCTAGCAGCAGAGTTCTGAATGAGCTGCAACTGTTTAACTGATTTTTTAGGAAGACCAGTAAAGATGCTGTTACAATAATCAAGCCGACTGAAGATGAATGCATGGACTAGTTTTTCCAGGTTTTGTTGGGACATTAAATCTTTTATCCTAGAGATGTTCTTCAGGTGATAATAGGCTGATTTAGAGATTGCCTTAATGTGTAAACAAAGAGCAGGAACAGAGCTTCAGAAAACATATTGACTGATGAAAAAAACATCCTGTCAACTCAACTCCATAAACTGATGAGATGTTTTTATAGCAGATGGGAGGAGCCAAAGTTTGCATAGAATCAAAATAAAATTTAATATTGTTGCTCTAACGGGTCTCAAGGAACAAGTTAAAGTCGGAAAACTGGCTTAAAAAACCTACCTCATACAGTTTAGTTTGAAAGGTTTAAAGTTTATTTATTTATTGGCCAAGTGTGTACAGATAAGGAATTTGATTACTACATTTGACCTATCCCTTGGGGGGTTAGTTTGCTGTTGTTGGTTGTTGACTGCTTGATGTTATATTTTAGTAAAACTACTAACAGAAAATGAATCTTGGATCAGGAGAGAAGCTGGTGAAAGTGATTACAGAACAAATTTTAAAACGTTAACAGTCATATTTACAATAAAACTACAGTTTGTCACTCAGGTGTAACTTAAATAAAACGAGATGATACATGAAAGTTAGAGCGGTGTCTGGCAGCCTCGCCTCTGTAAGTGTGTGTCCCAGGACAGCTGTAACTACAAAGTGTGTAGTTTGTCACCACCAAAAGTGTGAGTGTGTGTGTAAAAGGGTGAATGACAAACTGTAGTGTGAAGTATTTTGGGAGTCGTCCGACTTAAGAAATGTGCTATACAAGTACACACCATTTACCATTTTCCACACTCAAAACCTTTATTTTCCACTTGTTTGTTGGGTCAACAGTCACTTTCTGATTCCATTTACTTTTATGGATTACTAGCACTTATTATACCATCCAGTCAGTTCTACTGCAAGAGGATGAAAATCACAATCAGTTTTATTGCCAAGTATTATTTGCATAATACAAGGGATTTGTCATGGGGGAAGGAGTGCCTAAAACAAATTCCTTATATCATGTATCATGTCGTTTACACCTGTGGACTGTAATTCATGCTCCTCCTTAGGACACATTTAGGGTCACGTAAGTTAAATGGGAAATTACAGGTGTTGTTGTTGTTCATTTTTCCTGCATTAGTTAATTCTATTTTTGTTGAGACTTTTGGTTTTGGTTTGTTGTGTTCAGTTTTGATTTCTCTGAGTTACGCTGAACTTGCTTTGTGAAACCGAAAAACCAGAGTATCCCTCATCTCAGGCTTAACTAACTCAAAGTTTTCCAGTAAACCTGGTTTCTGAAATACACCCCTGGTGATTACCTAACCAGTATATAGATGAGGTTGAAGTGTGTCTGTAATGGGATCTGTATCACAATGAAAACACAGCTGTGGGTTTTTGTTCAGCTGCTCCACTGACTTCAGTCACTGTGGTTGACGAGCGCAATAATAAACAGCTGAATCTTCAATCTTCAGATTGTTCATCTGCAGAAACACTAACTGTTGGTTGTTGTCTCTGAATATACGGAACCGGCCCTGAACTGATGGAGAGTAATATATCTGAGCACTGGTATCGCTGATAGTTGAGATCCACTCCAGTCTTTTTCCAGCTGCCTGTCTGATCCAAGCGATGTGAGGATCCCTACTGAACCCTGAATATTTGCAGCTCAGTCCATGAGATTCTCCGGGTTTTTTATCCACTGATTCAGACTGAGTCAATGTTTGACTCTCAGAACCTACAGAAAGAAAAACAACTTAAGTGAAAAACCTTCACATCAGATTGTTGCTTCCACATATTTTTGTCTTCTTACCGGTTATACTGCAAAAGCAAAAAAGAACAATGAAATAACCAGATCTGATCATTGTAAAAGTCTCTTATTTGTCCCCTTTCAGTGGTGATGTTTGACTCAAACTGAGTGTCTAAACTTTTATCAGAATCATAAGAGACCAAAGATTTACATTGTGCTTTGACTCCTCCTTCTCCTGAAATAACTCAGTTTGGAACAGAAAGAGTAAATGAATGTGATAATTCAGATTCAGATGTAAAACATGTTTACTTTTACCCATGAAAGGATTGTGTGTAGAGTTCCTCATAAAACATAAAAGTAAAATTAAATGAGTTAAAAAAATACAACATATTGAGTAAATTGGACATTTGAATCTCAAGCAGGGCTTCTGTTAGAGCACCAATTCAGCGCCAATAAAATACTTCTACACTGCAAATTAATCTTCAACAAATAAAAGTTTTTGATTCATGTACAGTAAAAATTTGTTTAAACATTTTACACAATATCAAACTGAGATGAATTGAAAAGTTATGATTAACATGTTGATGCAAATGTCCATAAATGATATGTCTTTCATTGTTGTGCATGTTTTGATCCATTTAATCTCAATATGAAGTAATAATCAGTTAAGTTTAGCTTTTTAGTCTAAACAGGTCAAACTAAAATAAAGAAAAGCTTTTGGGGGGTTACTTTGTCAGTTGCCACACCTTGGGGACAATTTTTGAGTTATCAATTAACTAATCCTGTTTATTTTTATTTTTTTTGGGGGGGGGGCAGTGGAAGGAAGTTGGAGTCCCTGGAAAAAAGCCGACATGTGTAATGGAAGAATACACATGCAGAGAGGTTATAGTCTGGTTTGGAATCCAGAATGTTTGTCAAGGTCAAGGCAAAAGAGTTACCACCCGCACCACCATGCAACCCCTCTGATAACCTGATGAGACATTTTCATAGCAGATGATAGGAGTCAAAGTTTTCATTGAATCAAACTAAAACTTAAATTTGTTGCTCTAATTGGTCTCAATGGACGAACTAAAGTTTGAAAACTGACTTTAAAAATCTGCCTCATACATTTTAGTTTGAAAGCTGTTTGGATCAAAAGAGAGGCTCATGGAAATGATTATAAACAAATTTTAAAATGTTAACTATCATATTTACATTAAAACTACAGTCACACTCAGGTGTCACTCAAATGAAGCTGCATATTGTATTTTTCATTCAGCCTGAAGTCAGAGAGGATTGTTTTTTTTAACTGGGTTTTAATCTCATCTACATGCACAGTTAAAATACACGGAATGTAGAATTGTTACAGTGAACTTCATTATTTAGAGGAAACAGACAAATGGTGAAAAACAGCTGAAGGGGATTTAAGTTTTACATAGATTTTACCTCAAAGGGAGTAAATAATTTAATAATGCTGATGGTCTGATGGAGTTGATGGTCATCCTGGTCAGTTGAGAGTCACTTTCTACTTCTCAGGATCTGCTGCTTTGTTATTGCCAACGTTTGCTTCTTGATATTGTTCTGTTCCTCACTCAAAACCTTTATTTTCAACAGCTCATTACAAAAACAATTTCAAGGCACTTTACAGAATTATTTAATACGTAACTAGAAAAACACTTGCAGAGTGCAGACCTCCACCAAGCAGCTTGGTTCCCCCCATGTTGTGATCTACACCAAAATAATAGACCCCCCCACCACTGATAAATAGTTGTTACCCCACCCCCAATATATTCCTGGATTCAGACGGTGATCTGGATCATCACCAAAATCTAATCGATTGGTCCTTGCACCATTTCCGACCTATCTGAAAATATCATCAAAATCCATCCACAGGTTTATGAGTTATCTTATTAACAGACACACAGACAAACAGACAAAATAACCCTAAGAAAAACATAACCTCCTGGTGGAGGTAAAAATAAAACATTTCCCAAGGAACCAGTCGATTGGGTTGAATTGTTAATTCAGCGCAATCCCCCATCCTGAGCAGCATGATTGGCGACCGTGGAAAGGAACGACTCTCTTTTAACAGGAAGAAACCTCTAGCAGAACCCGGCTCAGGATGGGCGGCCTTCTGCCTTAGCCGACTGGAGTCTGAGCTGACAGGAAAGAGACACAGACAAACGCAGATGGATTTGGGCCAGTCGTCGTGTCTATGGAAAGATAAACAGAGAAATGGTTAAAGGTGGTATGTGGAACTTGGAACAGAATAACACAGCACAAAGCCTTCAGCCATCTTCAGCCCTCCTCTCCCCATGCTCACGCTCCGATGCTCAGGCCGACCAATATTCCTCACCAAACCCAGTCTGATCCCCGATCCGAGCAGGACAATAAAATATCATGAGTTCAGCTCACTAATCATGCTCTCCAGCCCTGCTGATCACACACTGACTCTGACAAAAGCAGCTACTACCTGTTTGAAGCTCAATCATCGATTCAGTCCGTGACAAAGAGTTCATGGTTGCTCCAAAACTTCCTGCAGCCCCTCTTAAGAACCTGTCTTCATCCTGCACGCCCCACTTATCCAATAAAATAAAAAAAGCAATAAAATCCTCCGTGACATGTCTTCAGGTCGAAAAAGTGTCCCGAAGCGTTCATCCACTCCACCAACATGTAGCGCCGTGTTAGCTTAGCAGCTAATGAAAAAAACGTTTCTCGTCACATGAGAAACCCCAGAGGAACCCTCTGTGGCAAGCAAATAAAGTATATAATCACCACATGTCCCCGGTGCTTCCAGCTGCTTGACCTGCAGACTCCACAGCACCAGCCTCACTGTGCTGGATTATTTACAGTATTAGGCAACCCAAAATGGTGCCCGCTGCTCTGCTAGCTATTGGCTGGTAGATGTAAACAAAATGCCAACGTCGTGCCCGCCAAAATTAAAGGAGCAACAAGCGATTTTTCACCACTAGGTGTGCTGTTGAGTACAGGATTGAGACCAAAACAAAGTCTACGGACATTTAGCCACTACAGCTACAAGGTAAAAGAGCAGAACTGAATGCAAGCAGTATAAAGGACAAAGTCGACAACTTTATCGCTTTCCAGAGCGAGTCATTACAGTAACACTAGATTAAAATAATGATTGTTCCTTATCTGTCCAGGAGAAGAAAAGCCAGCTCCGAGTCAAATCGTAAATTCTCTCGTTCTCTCAGTGCTCTCCATCTTGGAAAAGCAAGACCAATGTTTATCCTTGTTTTGTCCCTTGCTTTACCCGGTTTGTTTGTCATTGGCCGTGGCTTCTTGGGTGATGAAATGTGTTCCCGGTCATCTTCAGGTGAACGCTTTGCTCCGCCTTCCGCCATTTCGCTTCAACAATGTGTGTCAGCTGTACTGAGCAAAGGGAGGGCCTTCGCTCAGTACATGAAGGAGACGGAGTTTCACATGCACGAACATGCACGCGGAAGGAGACCACCTTTGTAAACAAGAGGCTCGATATCAACACAGAGAGATGGTGTGTGACCTCATGCTATGTTCCAGATGGAATTACACATCTAGAGCTTCACATTGCATATTTTGAATTCTTTCAAACTGGAAATGATGAATTTTCGCTTATTGCTCCTTTAATATTTTATAATATTTTACTTCAAATATAATTTTTTAAGGAAATGCTGTATTTTCATTCTACAACCCTCTAAACACCCCGTAGAGGCATTATTTTATTAAAAATATCGCTTTTAATGAAAATATTCCATATCCCTGTCAGGTTCTGGGGTTTTGTTTATTTCGTTTCTATGTGATAGCTTTTGGTTTTTCTGTAGTTGTGTTTCTTTTACTGTTGGGATCTCTGCAGCTGGTGGGTGGTGTATGTGTTCTGTGCACTAATTGTCTTTACAGGGCGTGGCAGCAGTAATCAGTGGCTGCAGGTGTGGGTCGTTTACCCAGCTCAGGGGAGCTGGGTATTTAAGCTGAGGAGGAACCACAGACAGACGCCAGTTTGTTCCACTCCTTCCTGTGGTACAGAGTGGCCAGAGATTAATTCTGACAGTGGTGAATGTTAGTGTGCTACTAACCTGCCTTCTCTCCCTTATTCTCAGTCCCGTGTCCTGGAGTGTTCCTCCTGGTTCTGAGTGCCTCTGCGTGGTCATCAACCCGCTGGATAGAGGACTCTTTCTCCACAGGCTGTCTACAGTCGTGAGCTCCACGACGTTCTCTCTCCCTGGCTCCCTGTCTGTCTCTGGTCTCCTCTTGATCCACACCTACCCGGTCAGCGCTCTGCTGTCACCCCTGCCACAGTCACATCTGTGGAGACAGCACCACGACCTGGATCTCTCCACTCTTCACAGTCTCATCTCCTGGATCACCACCCCCACTGCAGTGCCTCCGGGTCCCTCCTCACGCAGCTACAGCCTCAGCTTCACCGTCAGTCTTAAGCATTTCCCGCACACTGCAGCGGGTCGTACCTATACAGCACGAACTGGTCTCTAACCTGTTTCTCCTCTGCTGCCAGGATCGAGCCTGTGCCCCGCCTCCGTTCCAGTCCTGTGTTTCTCATCGTGCACTTTTCACTACCTTGTACTGTTGTCTCGTGCACTATTAATATTAAACCCACTTTTACTGATTCCTGTTTCCCCGTGTGTGTTTGGAGTTGGGTTGCACTTGGAGTTCAATACAAACCCCCGTTAAATCATGACAATCCCACCTTTAATAGCAACAATAATATAAACATTGAGAGTAAAGAGAGAGAAGAAATGTAGTCAGCATGTCCTCCAGCCTATAGCAGCATAACTAAAGGGAAAGCTCAATATAAAATAAGTTAACACTAACCATAGGCTTGTGCAAAATGGAAAGTATAGTGATGAGCAGTCGTGGCTGGTGAAATATTTTTTGGGTGGGGTTGCATAAATCCAATTAGGTGACAGTCAAAACATTTGTAAAGATGAATTAATGTAAACCCTGTTTATAAAAAAAATGTTCAACTTCAGGTAAATATTTAACAAAGACTTTATTCAATTGTAAAATTAGAAATAATCACCACTGGTTAGTCTAGTCAGTCAAACAGACACATTTTGTTTAACATTAAATTTTGGGTTAAGTAATATTTAAAATATAAACATTGAATATGTCCACAGTTGTGTCCAGTGTGTCTCAGGAAACCTTCCACTGTGCTGTAGAAACAGTTCTCCATGCAGCAGGTCACACTGACGAGATGCTGAGTGAGGAAAAAACACTCATCAATGTGCAGCAGGACTGTGTCACACACCTGGAAAACATTTTTTCATTATAAAGTTACAGCCATCTACTAGTCATAATTTTAAACTTCCTAACAACTTTTATTCTTTACAGACTTCTCTATCACTGGGTTTAACACGTTCCCTTCTGTTCAGTTTTATTCGACCAGAAAACAAAAAGAAAACATTGTTCTTACTTTTGTTATCCATGTGTCTCCTGGTGTTCTCTTCTTTATATTTTCGGACAGATGTTTCATATCCCTCCTCACTCCTGTATCAGTCCAGGCAGGATCAGCGCCGCTTGTTTTAAACAAAAACTGAGTTAGCATAGATACATCCAGCTAGCTCCAAGTGAAGCCCCGACAGCTTTCCTTTCACATTTAACGGCGGTTTGAAAGCAGATTATCTCGCGGTACTTAACGTGCTTTGGGGCACTTCAAAAATCACCCTTTGTGAAGTTATTTTCTCTGAGTTTATTGGCTAAATTAAATTCTTCCATTTGGCAATGCAGATCTGTTATTGGCTAATTTGATCTAAAAGCCCACCTCCTGAGGGCGCTCCAGTGCCCCAGAGCTGAACTAGACATGTGAGAAGTGAAGAAGCAGGAGGAAATCATATTTTGCAACGCAATTGCTGTCTTTCAGAAATTATTTATACAATCTTTGTTACGAATTAGTGTTTTTATAATGAGGACCCAAATGCAGGAGCGGATGACCAAGTAGCAGAGGAAAAGCAATTCTTTAATGAAGCAAATAATAACGCTGATGGAACATCGAGGGACTTACAGTTCAGATGCAGGAGATGATGAATGGCGAAGAAGCAGTCCAACAAGGTAAGAATCAGTACGGAACACATTTAACTCGACAGTACAGCGAACACACTAACACAACCAGGTTACAAACACAATCCCCGTACGAAGACAAACTGAAGAAAACCCACTTAAATACCCACAGAACAATTAACTAACTCAAAACACCTGGACACTGAACTGAGGATGAACACACTGAGGAGGACTGATGATACGAGAAGTAAAAAGGAAATGAAGAAACACAATCAAGGAACCTACATAACGTGGAAAACAGGAAGTACAAACGATAACAAAACAAAAGCAAAACAGGAAGTAAGGCCGAGACCAAAATAAAAGGCTTACAGGAACACAGGAGACGCGACAATGCTGAACATGAAACAAGGAGTGGCCATTGACGGAATAAAACACAAAATTACAGATACTCTGGAGAAAACAACTTCAAAAAAACAATACAAACCCCAGAACCCAACAATCCTCTCAGTATGTGAATATTCATGAGTGTTTTTAACTATAAATACATGCAATTAAAAAAATAGAAACATTATTTGTTGTCACATCAAGTTTTTGATAGGGAGGGCGGCACCCTAGCGCCCTCTATTGGCCAGCCGCCACTGGTGATGAGCACAGCAGTGGTTTTTATGCTTTTTTTCATTAAATAACAATTGATTTGATCATCTAACTGGCTCTTCGTCAAACAGATGAGGTTGAAGTATGTCTGAGACGGGATTTACATCAGTGATAAAACAGCTGTGGGTTTTTGTACAGCTGCTTCATTGACTTCAGTCACTGTGACATTCTAGCACAATAATAAACAGCTGAATCTTCAGTCTTCAGATTGTTTAACTGCAGATAAACCTGCTGTTGGCTGTTCTCTCTGGAGATGATGAACCGGCCCTGAACTGACTGAGAATAAATTGCAGTACCACCACTGCTTATGTAACTGATCCACTCCAGTCCTTTTCCAGCTGCCTGTCTGATCCATGCGATAGTAGGAGCATTACTAAAACCTGAATATGTGCAGGTCAGTTTGTGGGATTCTCCAGGTCTTTTATCCACTGATTCAGACTGAGTTAGTGTTTCACTCTCAGAACCTACAGAAAGAAAAAACAATCATTAATACAATCACACAGACTAAGAGCAGTTTGTTTGAAAAAGATGTTGTTGATCTTACCTGGTAAAGTACAAAACAGAATGAGGAAAACAACCAAACAAACAGGTCTGATAACTGTAAAAGTCATTTTTCTTTGTTCTGTCTGCAGCTTGTTTGTCTGAATGAGTCACTGACGTTTGCTTCAATTTAAATGAAACATCTGTTTTGCATTGACTCCTCCTCCTCAGAAGAGTTAGATGTTAAACAGTTAAAATGTTTCTTTGTCTTTTAAAACATTCATAACTTGTTTTGGAATCTTAATATAAAAACTGTTCAAAATGTTGTAATCATATAAATGTTAGTGTAAAATGAAAAGCTCAGACTGTTGAGTGAGTTTTAGTTTTTTCCATTTACTTACACAACTTCCATTTTGACAAATGTAACTAAGAAATGAATGTTGATATTTTGATGTTTATTTGATTAGCATTCAATTGTTAATTAAATACAATTACAATTAAAAAAAACACTATTTATCAAAAAAGAAAACAAAAAAAAGGTATTGACTGAAGCATATGCTTATTTTGTCATACCTTAAAAATAACAAATGAGCAAACCAAAGTTACATTTCATTTCTTGATAAATTAAAGACAATATTATTAATTATTACAATACACACAAAAAACAATGAAATAAACAACAAAAAAATGTATACAAATAGTTTTTTAGTGGGGTAATACATAAAGTTAAATGGAAATCTAACCAATTATTACATGGATTCAACTTGGTATAGAAATTCTAATTTCAGCTGCTGATTTCTGAGTTTTCCTGTGACTCACTGCTCATCTTGTTGGTCTGTGCTGCCACCATCAGGTCAGTGTGGAAACATTTTCTCTAGTTTTTGTTCAGCCTCTCCACCTGCTTAAAGAGGCCATTTCACACAAATTTCATGACTTTGTGGTTATTTCTGAAGTATTAACCTGTTATATGAAATATTTTATATCTAAAAAACGTTAGGAAAAACTGATTAATAGACTTTTCAATCTCTCTGCGTAAAGATTCATCTGGTTTCACGCAGCAACTCATTAATATTCATTATGCAAATTTGTTGGACTAACAAACTAGCCTATGAGAGCCATGCTCTTTCATGCCCCGCTGCGCATGGCAACAGTGCACCGACTCTATTCCGTTTTGATACGTCTTTATGCTAACAGCTTTTAGCCAGCAGCATGCTAGGCGTGGTCTCAACTGCACGAGCTGATAAATACTAATGAGCAAAGGAGTTGTGACGAAACAAATACAGGCCTTTCGAACTCGGGAGAACTCAGGTTTTATCGCCACCTGCGTAATTTGAGAGATAAAAACTGAAAGAGAAGTTGTTGTGGTGTTTTCACAACCAATATGAAGGTAAGCACACTTGTGGAGCTAAAATATTCAACAGAACCCTCAGACAAAAACATTTTTAATGGAATGGCCTCTTTAAAAATACTATGGGCTTGATTTATCAATATTCCAAGTAAAGAGCGCAAAATTGCATGCATGGCAAAAATTTTGCATCAAGGACGTGCTCCTGATTTGCGGGTGATCTACTAAGATTGCTCGCACAATTGATAACAGGTGCAAATGAGGAGTTATCCTGCACTATTCTCTTGCGAGCGCAAGAAAGGCGCAAACGGAAAATTCGAGCCACTGGAGCTTCAAATATGAGGGAAAAGGCAAAAAAAATATTGTTAAGCTGCAGCAAAGACATTTTCAAGCTCCACCCTGTGATGTTGTGGAATGTTGTGCAACACACAGCAAACAACAGTGATCAGGGCAACCTTGGCTGGTGCGTAAAGTTTCCCTCCAGTGTGGTCTGATTACCAACACCTGCTTTTCAGGATTCCGAAGGAGCGCCACAATGTTTCTAGCGCGTACGTGGGCAAGATTATATCAACGTTCCCCCTCAGTAGTCAGGTTGAACACAGGTGTTACCTAAAAGATTATTAGGAACACCTGTTCAATTTCTCCTTCTCCAAAGAATGGCATGAAAAGGGAAAAACATCCAATATGCAGCAGTCCTGTGGGCGAAAATGCCTTGTTGATGCTATAGAGGTCAGAGGAGAATGGGCCTGACTGATTCGAGCTGGTAGAAGAGCAACTTTGAGTGAAATGGCCCCCACAGTCACCAGATCTCAACCCGATAGAGTATCTTTGGGATGTGGTGGAACGGGAGCTTTGTGCCCTCGATGTTCATCCCACAAATCTCCATCAACTGCAATATGCTATCCTATCAATATGGGCCAACATTTCTAAAGAATGCTTTCAGCACCTTGTTGAATCAATGCCACGTAGAATTAAGGCAGTTCTGAAGGCCAAAGGGGGTCAAACACCGTATTAGTATGGTTTTCCTAATGATCCTGTAGGTGAGTGTATATTTATGCATAAGAGACAAGTCCAGCAAGTGCCATTCTTTCTCACCTTCTCTGTCCTTTCACTTGTGTCCTGTTTTTCATGGTACAGAAGTAAGTACTGTTTATGATGTCAATATTTTCCCATATTTTCTACATACTGTAGCAGTACTGTGTTTAAAATGTCATCAAAAAGTCAATTAAGTGTTATTCTTTCCTCACATTTATCTCTCAATCTTCTATGAAGGTAAATTTTTGTCTTTATTATTCAATCAAAAAAAAGTTTTCTTCAATCAAATATAGATTTTCAAACCAAAAAGCTTCACTTCAATCCAAAAAACCCTTTTTAATCAAAGAGAAAAGTGTTTAAATGCAAAAATATAGTTCAGACTAAAAAAAATGCACTTGAACACTTTTTTTTGCTCACAGTGCTTGTCTTTGTGATGTGGACAATTCTGTATACTTAAATCAAATAAATCAAAAATACTTTATTAATCCCCGAAGGAAAATTAAATGTCATAGCTCAGTTCTTCTTCAGGGAGCCATTAAAGAAGGTTATAGCTGTGGGCAAGAAAGATCTCCTGTAGCGCTCTATGCTGCAGCAGATCTGAAGAAGCCTTTGACTGAAGGCACTCTGTTGTTGAGTTACTGTGTTATGAAGAGGATGATTTGTGGCCTATATACTCTACATATTGCTGTCTATTTTCTAAGTAACTACTAATCCATTTTAATACTACACCTCTAATTCTGTATGTCTTTAATTTGGATATCAAAATGCCATGGTCAATAGTATCAAAGGCCTTTTTAAGATCAATAAAAACTCCAACTGTATGGTTTTTGTTCCCCAGTTCACTAGTGATGTCCTCTGTGATTTTCATCAAAGCCATAGCTGTTGAGCGGGTGCTATGGAACCCATACTGACTTATCATGTTACAAGGAATGTTTTTCAAGAAAACAAACAAATAAAATATATAATATATTTCTTTATCATAATTATAATTATTATTTATAAAAGTTGGCCAACATAGTACTTTTTACTTGGATGACAATGTAACGTTATAAAACATCCTGGATAAGCTTTGAAAACTGAAGAACTTAACAACAAAACGGTTGACAAAGGGCCCCAAGTGACATTGCTACTTGGGGCCCCCTGGTGGCCTTGCTACGCAACTGGACACTACTTATTAGAACATAAGCCTTGTACTTAAGTTAAACAAACAATTTATTCAGTGTGCAGGGCCATAGGCTAACATTATCAGCTAGCCGTTAGCGCACCCTGCTAGCCTACCTGACAAATCATGGTGATAGATATCTTACACAAAAACACAAAATAGACAACATGAACTAATTCAGCAAGCTCAATGTTTAATCGAAATATCAAACAGAGAAGGCTATTAACGTGACTCTCCATTGTTTTTCTACTTACCAACAACTCCACCACTGCTGTTTGTATTCAAAAGCTGGTGACCGTGACTTGCTTGTCAGAAAGACATTGTTGGTGTAGACACTTGTCAATCAAACATGTCTGACCAATGGGGAAGCACCCACCCACTGCGAGGTGTTTGTGTCAAAATAATTCAATCCAAAAAAAAAGGGACTTCAAGGCCCTGTCCCAGTACCCGCACTGCACCCTATGGTCTTCCACGAAGTGCACTTAGCAGAAGTGCGCATAAGGGCTCAAAGTGCGTAGTGAACAAGTGCGCACATATTAGCAGTATTGGGACAGCGAGTGTTCAAATGCATTTTTGTAAGGCTCAACTATATTCATTTGCATTCAAAAACCTTTTTCTTTGCTTCAAAGGGGTTTCTTGGATTAAAGGGAAGGTTTTTTGTTGGGAAATCTATTTTTTGATTGAAGAAACCTTTTTTTTTTAAACCTTTTTTACCTTGATAGTCTTCTTTCACTTTTTAAAGATTGCCGAATTAAAAAATATTTTGTGCTGCCATGCTGTTTGATGATGTGGTAAATAAATAGTTTATGAAAATATAAATAAATCTGTCATTTATTCATTTTAATATTCATTAATGATCATGTCTCACCTCTAGTCTTTGTCTTAATTTCAGGTTTCCACCATGTGTTTTAGATATTTCAGGAGGTTAACGAGACCATCAAGTCTGTTGGTTACCTCTATTTAGAATACTACGATATAAAGGGTGCAGGTTTAAGTTCATTAGATTGATACATTTATACCAACAAGACAGTGTACATCACTGTCACAAGTGTTTGTTTTCATTCAAAAGATTTATGGCTTTTCCAATAAAACCTGGTGGGCTGGTGTCTAGTCCAAATCCCCAGGCCAATTTTTTGTCCCAGGCCAGCCCTGCTCGGATGTCAACATTATTGGCTCCTCCCCTAAATGAAGCAAGCATCAAGATGCCCTTCATTACTCAACACACGCACTGAGGGAGGCCTCAGCACATCTTGTAACATCACAATCATTCGTTGTATCGAACATGTCTTCAACTTGACCATGTCTCAGTCTTCTCCCATGTTGAACTTTAAGATATTTTGATGTTGTTGACCCTTTATGTTCTTTTCTTTGACAACACTTTCAGCCTGCTTCCACTGTAATTCACAGTCTGTCAAATCTGCCACTTATAGTGAGATCTGACCAGCGGTAAAGTAACATATTTCCACACCTCTAAACTTACTCAAACTCAGGACTGCCTTCAGCACACAGACTGGGACCTATTCGAACACCAGGACCTGGACACTTACACAGGGACAGTACTGGACTACATTAAGTTCTGTATGAGTACTGTGTCTGTGTACAAAAGCATCAAGGTTTTCCCTAACCAGAAACCCTGGATGACCAGCCAGGTCCGCTCACTCCTCAAAGCCCGCGACACTGCCTTCAGGTCAGGCGACAGAGCCCTTTACAGCACAGCTCGAGCAGATCTGAAGAGGGGCATTAAAACGGCCAAAGCGGACTATAAGAGGAGAATAGAGTCCCACCTCGCCAGCAACAGACCCCGGGAGGTGTGGCAGGGTCTACAAAACATCACAAACTTCAGAGGCTGTGATGAGACACCAGGAGACCTGAGCGAGTCGCTGGCAGAGGAGCTCAACAGCTTCTTTGCTCGCTTTGAATCACCTCAGCGAGGCTCTTCGGCTCCGGCCCTGCCCCCTCCCCCCTCAGGCTCCAACAACCCCCCACTCACGGTCCAGGAGCCGGATGTGAGGCGCGTGCTCCTGGCTGTGGACCCCAGGAAGGCTGTTGGACCGGATGGTGTACCAGGCATGGTGCTCAGGGCATGCGCCCACCAGCTGGCCACAGTCTTCTGCAAGCTCTTCAACCTCTCCCTGGCCCAGGCAGTCATCCCCACCTGCCTGAAATCCTCCACCATAATCCCAATCCCCAAAAAGTCCCACACAACCAGCCTAAATGACTTCCGTCCTGTTGCCCTCACACCCATCATTATGAAGTTCTTCGAGAGGCTGGTTCTCAAGCACATCAAAGCCTGCCTACCCCCCACACTGGATCCCTACCAATTCGCATACCGGGCGAACAGATCCACGGAGGACGCCATCGCCATAGCTCTGCATGCTGTGCTGACACACCTGGAACAGCAGCAGAGCTACGCCAGGATGCTCTTTGTGGATTACAGCTCGGCCTTCAACACAATAATACCGGACATTCTCATTACTAAACTAAACACCTTGGGCCTCCCCCCTCCCACATGCACCTGGATTAAAGACTTTCTGACCAACAGACCCCAGAGTGTGAGACTCGGCCCCCACCTTTCCTCCACCCGTACACTAAGCACCGGCTCCCCACAGGGCTGCGTGCTGAGCCCCCTCCTGTACTGTCTCTACACCCATGACTGCAGCCCCGTCCACCAAAGCAACATCATCGTCAAATTTGCTGACGACACAACGGTGGTCGGGCTGATCACAAAAGGAGACGAGACAGTCTACAGAGAGGAAGTCCGGAGACTCACAACCTGGTGTTCAGAGAACAACCTGGCTCTGAACACCAGGAAAACAAAAGAGATGATCGTAGACTTCAGGAGGAACAGGACCGACCCGCCCCCCCTCTACATCAACGGCGAATGTGTGGAGAGGGTCCACACATTCAGGTTCCTGGGAGTCCACATCTGCGAGGACCTCTCCTGGACAGCCAACATCTCCGCTGCCATAAAAAAGGCTCAACAGTGTCTACACTTCCTGAGAGTTCTCAGGAAGAACAACCTGGACCCAAAGCTGCTGCTGACCTTCTACCGCTCGTCCATCGAGAGTGTGCTCACGTACTCTATCTCCACCTGGTACGGGAGCTGCACTGAAGCAGACAGAGCAAAGCTCCAGAGGACAATGAAGGCAGCACAGAGGATTGTTGGCTGCCCCCTCCCCTCCCTGAGAGACATTTACAGCTCCCGGTGTCTCAGCAGAGCCCGGAGCATCACCATGGACAACTCACACCCCAGTTCCCAGCTGTTTGAGCTGGTAGGCGTTACAGATGTGCAAAGGCAAAGACAAACAGACTGAGAAACAGTTTCTTCCCGAGAGCCATTACCACCCTGAACTCTCAATTGTAAATTCCACCCACCCACAATGCAAATGTGCAATATTCTACCTCACTATCATTCTGTGAATGCTGCAAATAACATTACTGTGTGCAATATATTTTATCTGTGCAATACATTTTTATGTCTATTTATATTTCTTGTGCTTTTTTACTATTCATATCTTTATTGTGTTTTTGTACAAATTGGCAATTTTGCATTTTATTCTTTGTACACACATATTTTTTTATCTTATTACTGTCTGCACTGAAGCAGGAGAAGCTCTCCAATCTCGTTGTATAATGACAATAAAGGACATTCTATTCTATTCTATTCTATTCTATTCTATTCTATTCTATTCTATTCTATTCTATTCTATTCTATTCTTGTTGTGTGGCTGAGCTGCCTGTGGGTGTGAGTGTGTGTGTGGGTGTGATTAACGAACCTTCCTACAGGTGGATCAGCTCTGGAGCGGCAGGTGTGGCTCATCTCCTCATCACCTGAGTCGAGATTTAAGGGGAGGATCAACACGAGACAGGCGCCAGATAGTTCTCTCTTCACTTGTGGTAGAGTGGCTTACTTACTGACCGATTATTCCCTGAGACGAGCTCTTTAACACTTGGTCTTTTTCTCCCTTGTTTTCAGGAGCTTCATTCGGACCCGACGCCTTCCCGCCGAGCCGTATCTCCTATCCTGGAGAGCAGTCCTTTCCACAGGCTCCCACGCCAAGCTTGGTTTCCCCGGACCTGCTCTCCGCCTGTCTCATCCTCCCCGGAGCTGCACCTGCTGGACAACACGAACCCAGAGCTGATCTGTTCACCCTCCAGCACCTGCACACCTCCATCCGGACCCACAGTCATTCTCTCAGCCGCCAACCACTCCTCCTCTCACAACCACCATCAACGTAAGACCTCTCCTTATTCTCATGCTTGCTCCATCATCATAACCCCAGATCACTAACCTGTGTTCTCCGCACCCAGATACTCACGGTTCCTTCCAGTGAGGCCCAGTTCCTGTTTCCGCCAGCTGCACAGGAATCTCGTGCCTGGCTGTGTATCTCTCATTTCTCAATAAACACTTTAAAACTGTTTTGTCGTCCTGGGGTTGTGCTTGTAAGAGGGTTCGCACAAAAACAAGGCCATGACACTATTCTATTCTATTCTATTCTATTCTATTCTATTCTTGTTGTGTGGCTGAGCTGCCTGTGGGTGTGAGTGTGTGTGTGGGTGTGATTAACGAACCTTCCTACAGGTGGATCAGCTCTGGAGCGGCAGGTGTGGCTCATCTCCTCATCACCTGAGTCGAGATTTAAGGGGAGGATCAACACGAGACAGGCGCCAGATAGTTCTCTCTTCACTTGTGGTAGAGTGGCTTACTTACTGACCGATTATTCCCTGAGACGAGCTCTTTAACACTTGGTCTTTTTCTCCCTTGTTTTCAGGAGCTTCATTCGGACCCGACGCCTTCCCGCCGAGCCGTATCTCCTATCCTGGAGAGCAGTCCTTTCCACAGGCTCCCACGCCAAGCTTGGTTTCCCCGGACCTGCTCTCCGCCTGTCTCATCCTCCCCGGAGCTGCACCTGCTGGACAACACGAACCCAGAGCTGATCTGTTCACCCTCCAGCACCTGCACACCTCCATCCGGACCCACAGTCATTCTCTCAGCCGCCAACCACTCCTCCTCTCACAACCACCTTCAGCGCCATCAACGTAAGACCTCTCCTTATTCTCATGCTTGCTCCATCATCATAACCCCAGATCACTAACCTGTGTTCTCCGCACCCAGATACTCACGGTTCCTTCCAGTGAGGCCCAGTTCCTGTTTCCGCCAGCTGCACAGGAATCTCGTGCCTGGCTGTGTATCTCTCATTTCTCAATAAACACTTTAAAACTGTTTTGTCGTCCTGGGGTTGTGCTTGTAAGAGGGTTCGCACAAAAACAAGGCCATGACAATTCTATTCTATTCTATTCTATTCTATTCTATTCTATTCTATTCTATTCTATTCTATTCTATTCTAACTTACTCTTCACATGACTAACTTTAGCTTCCTTCTGCAGTATGGTGTGATTATCGCTTTGCCGTTGTGTCCTTGGGCAAGACATTTCACCCACTTTGCCTGTTTGGTGGTGGTAGGAAGGTTCGCGGCGCTGGTGTCTGGCACCCTGGCCTCTGTCAGTGTGTGTCCCAGCACAGCTGTGGCCACAACATGAGTGTAGTTTATCACCACCAAACATGTGAGTGTGTGTGTGAATGACAGACTGTAGTGTAAAGCGCTTTGTGTCCTTTGACTTGAAAGGCGCTATACAAGTGCAGGCCATTTACCATTACCAATTATCTGCTGCACTTGGCCTGCGACCTCGTGACCAATGACCGAATCCCACCAGTGCTGATATTCAGTAAAACAGCACTCCCTCTCCTGTGATATTGTGTAATTATCATGTGAAGCACTTTGTGTTACCAAAAGCATCAAAAGTGCTATACAAATAAAGTTTGATTTGATTTAAAATAAAGTTTCTTCCTATTTTTGTTACTAAGTAACTTGTTTTCCTGTTGAATTGAGTTGTTTGAAGGCGCCTCATACGAGAACAGATGTTCAGGCTTTCAGGGGTTTTTGTTCAGCTCTGCTCATGGTTTGTGTTACTGTGTGTCTCTGGCACAGTAATACACAGCAGAGTCTTCAGGCTGCATGTTCTGTCCTTCTAGAGTCACTGTGTTACTGGAGGAAGCTGCTGAAATACTGAACTTGTTTCTTAATGAATCTTTGATTGATGTAGTTCCAGTATATCCATAACCGATCCACTCCAGTCCTTTTCCTGCAGGTTGTCTGATCCAAGCTGTCCAGTAACCCAGACTATAAGAGACCTGACAGCTGATGGTCAGACGTTGACCTGGCTGTACAGTCACAGAGGCTGGTTGTGTGAGCTGTTCACACTTCACACCTGGAAGAAGTTACAAATGATGATGAAATGTTTCAAGAATGAACTTCTGACTGTAATAAATGTGAATAAACTCACATCCAGCTGCTAAGAGCAGGAACAGAGCTGCAGAAAACATGTTGACTGATGAAACAAACATCCTGTCAACTCAACTCCATAAACTGGAGATGTTTTTATAGTAGATGGGAGGAGCCAAAGTTTGTACAGGATCAATAAAACTTTTATTGTTGCTCTAATGGGTTTTAAAGAACAAGTTAAAGTCTGAAAACTGGCTTTAAAATCTGCCTCATTTAGTTTAATTTGAAAAGTTTAAAGTTTATTTATTTATTGGTCAAGCATGTACAGATTAGGATTTTGATTATTGCATTTGATTCATCCCTAAAGAGCAGACAGCTGCCACGCTTGGGGGGTCAGTTTGCTGTTGTTAGTTGTCGACTGCTTGATGTTATATTTTAGTAAAAATACTAAGCAATAATGAATCTAGAATCAGGGGAGAAGCTTGTAAAAGTGATTAAAAAACAAACTTTAAAATGTTAACAGTCATATTTATAATAAAACTACAGTTTATCACTCAGATGTAACTCAAATGAAGCTGTAGTTTTGTTCTTTTAAAACTGGATTTTAATCTTATATTAAAGGTGGTAAAGAGGATTTTGCTCCGAATGAGAAGCTCAACAGCTATTTGTCGAGTGGTGCGCATGCATTGTAGCCCTGTTAGCTATTGGCTACTTTTATTTCAAGCCCCACCACGTCTATGATTTATGAATATTATAACTTTATCTTTTGAAAAACTTTAAGTACAAGATCACTACAAGTTGATAAAAAGATTTTAAAGTAAATCTGACATCTAAATTTGATACAAAATCCTCTTTACCACTGTTAAGCATACACAGTTAAACTATGTAGTACATGTGATTGTTACAGTAAACCATTTTATTTTTCACCAATTCAAATCCCCATTCCATTCAAAAAAGATCGCTTGGCCTTTGTGTCTTTGGGCAAGACATTTCACCCATCCTATCTGTTTGGTGGTGGTCAGAGAGTCCGGTAGTGTCTAACAGCCTCGCCTCTGTCAGTGTGTGTCTCAGGACAACTGTGGCTACAATATGTGTAGTCTATCACCACCAAACATGTGAGTGTGTGTGTGAACGGGTGAAAAACAGACTGTAGAGTCAAGTATTTTGGGAGTCATCTGACTTTAGAAAAGCGCTATGCAAGTACAGTAAACTGTATATATGATATATTTTGTCATTTTTATTATCATTTTCTTTCTCATGGTTTTTAAATTTATTCTGTTGCATTTATAATCTGGTCGATTTTCCCTGCATAGACAACTGGTCATTAGAAATTGTGATTGGCTTTGGAAAATACCAACCACAGTGGCCTGTGATCAAACAAGTAAATTAAGAGCCCTGGTGATTACCTAACCAGTATATAGATGAGGTTGAAGTGTGTCTGAAATGGGATCTGTATCACAATGAAAACACAGGTGTGAGTTTTTGTACAGCTGCTCCACTGACTTCAGTCACTGTGGTTGAGCGCAATAATAAACAGCTGAATCTTCAGTCTTCAGATTGTTCATCTGCAGAAACACTAACTGTTGGTTGTTGTCTCTGAATATACGGAACTGGCCCTGAACTGATGGAGAGTAATATATCTGAGCACTGGTATCGCTGATAGTTGAGATCCACTCCAGTCTTTTTCCAGCTGCCTGTCTGATCCAAGCGATGTGAGGATCCCTACTGAACCCTGAATATTTGCTGCTCAGTCCATGAGATTCTCCGGGGTTTTTATCCACTGATTCAGACTGAGTCAATGTTTGACTCTCAGAACCTACAGAAAGAAAAACAACTTAATTGAACAATCTTCACATCAGATTGTTGCTTCCACATAATTTTGTCTTCTTACCGGTTATACTGCAAAAGCAAAAGAGAACAATGAAATAACCAGATCTGATCATTGTAAAAGTCTCTTATTTGTCCCCTTTCAGTGGTGATGTTTGACTCAAACTGTGTGTCTAAACTTTTATCAGAATCATAAGAGACCAAAGATTTACATTGTGCTTTGACTCCTCCTTCTCCTGAAATAATTCAGTTTGGAACAGAAAGAGTAAATGAATGTGATAATTCAGATTCAGATGTAAAACATGTTTACTTTTACCCATGAAAGGATTGTGTGTATACAGAGTTCTTTATGAAACATAAAAGTTAAATTAAATTAGTTAAAAAAATACAACATATTGAGTAAATTGGACATTTGAATCTCAAGCAGGGCTTCTGTTAGAGCACAAATTCAGCTCCAATAAAATACTTCTACACTGCAAATTAATCTTCAACAAATAAAAGTTTTTGATTCATGTACAGTAACAGTTTGTTTAAAAATTTTACACAATATCAAACTGAGATTAATCTAAAAGTTCTTATTATTATGTTGGTGTAAACGTCAATAAATCATATGACTTTTATTGTTGAGTATGTTTTGATCCATATAATCTCAGTATAAAGTAATAATCAATTAAGTTTAGCTTTTAAGTCTAAACAGGTCAAACTAAAATAAAGAAAAGCTACTTTGGGGTTATTTTGTCAATTAACCTTTCGCCGAGCCTCGCCCGCCCCACCCCCTTGCTACGTCTGACAAAGAAATGGTCAAACACGACCAGCGCAACACAATGCCATGACGGGAAGAGGTAGATCTTGTTGGAAGGAGTCAGCGAGCTTTCAGTGGGATCGCGTTTAAATATCACAAAAATGGTACATTTTGTGGGCTGCACACGTCTTGGTTGAACATCCATAACAAACAGGAATAACTGTTACTGCTTGTTTCACAAAAAATGCGCTCATGTGGACTTTTATTCAGACAGGGAACTTTTTTTTAGCAATATCTCCGCATTATCCTCCAGATCTATAGCCTTACGCTGCAAGACGGACTCTCGCAAGATTTGGAGTTTTCCAAACTCACGAAAATCCGTCTTGTACTGCTCCATTGACAACCATCTATTTCGGTTAAAAAAACGTTCGCACCAATCATGTGTTAGCATTGTGCTTTGGGGCGGGTGTTCAGGTATGATTGGCAGAAAATGTCCAGGCAGGCGAAGCAAAACAAACATGGTGTCAGGATCTCAGCAGCTGGTGTGTGGTGTTTGTGTTGTTCTCCTGACTAACTCTCATTGCAGGGCGTGGGAGCAGCTGCTGAGTGGCTGCAGGTGTGGCTCGTTACCCAGCCCTGGAGAGCTGGGTATTTAACCAGAGGAGGAACCACAGACAGACGCCAGTTTGTTCCACAACTTTACGTGGTAACGTGTGGCCTGAGCTAGTGTTCTGACAGTTAATAGTTTAATTCGTATTTAACCTGCCCTCTCCTTCCCCTCTTCTAGTCCCGTCTCCTGGAGCGTTCCTCCAGGTCCTGAGGTGCCTCTGCGCTGGCCATCTGAGGACTTTTGTACACAGGTTCTCCTGTCGTGTGTCCACGACCATCTACCTGGCTCCCTGTCTGTCTCTGGTCTCCTCTGACGTCCACACCTGCCCCGGTTCCAACTCGTGCTGTCACCCCTGCCTCACCAACCACTGTGGATTACACAACCTCTTCTGGATCACGTACAATCAACCGTCACCACTGGATCACCACCACCGCTGCTTGCTGGTCAAACCCCTCCTCACAACTCTCCTCACCACGAATCCCGTAAGTTCTCTGGGCACACTCCCAGCGCACCGCAGCATCCACAATCCATCCCTGGAACTGCTTGCTATTAATCTGCCTCTCCTCCACTGCCAGGACTCCTCCTGCTCCCCTGTACCAGTTCCCGGATTGTCTCCTGCTGCTTTGTACATTCTACCACTGTATATATTCGTCACGTCACTGTATATAATAAATCACCTTCATCTGAGTACCGTCTCTGTGTGTGTGTCTAGAGTTAGAGGTCACACTTGGAGTTCAAAACAAACCTACAATCATGACACATGGCTACGCCGGTGAATGTACCAATAAAAGCGGATTTTTAATTTGTTTTAGGAGAACTGGAGAGGATTTTTTCATTGAAAAAATTACATTCTTGATGGTAAAGAAAATCCAAAAATTCTCGACTTCCGGTCACTGAGTGAACGCTGGCGCGTCTGGCAGCTGCTTCTCACCGGCAAACCTTTTGTGTTGTTATGTCAGATTGTGCAGTCCTTTCATCTAGATTTTATCACCACTTTTAACTCTTAAAATTTGACCGTCCTGTCTATGTATCGGCAAAACTCTTCTTCACCTACCTGCTCGCCTCACGTTTTGGTTCCACGTCACTACTTCTCTGCTCTATTCCATTATGTGGGCCAGCACGACTTCTCTGTGGCTCACACTGGCCTGGATCATTTTACTGTTTATCCATCTATTCGTGGATGGGCTTCTCCAGTACTCAGCAGCAGAGCTTTTCAATCTCCGTTTCCATCACTCCGGATCTTCACTGCCAGCTTTGTGCCTCCTCCCCTGCATCGCCTTTCATCCTCGCCGGCGGTATATCCATCGGGGATCCCGGCGGAATCTCCATCGGGGATCCCGGCGGAATCTCCATCTCAGCGGCTCCAAAGGAATACCCTCATTCTGGTCCACGGTTCGCCGGCAGCTACCCAGGAATACCCACCGACCTGTCAATTCCACCATGTTAGCCCTTCTGGCTAGTCCGGCTAACGCTACTGTCGTCAACGGCAACCGCATTGCTAATATTGGTCTTCTCAACGTTCGCTCCCTCTCTGGCAAAGGACATCTCCTCCAAGACATCATCATGGAACATAAGCTAGACTTTCTTTGTCTTAGTGAGACCTGGCAACAGCCTGGTGATTTCTCACAGCTCAATGACTGTACTCCTGTCAGTTTTGTTTACATCTCCAAACCGCGTGGGTCGGGCTGCAGCGGTGGTCTCGCGATTCTCTATCGCGAGACCTGGAAGGTCCTTCCCGTATGTCTTCCTCCTCTCACCACTGTGGAATGTCTCACCTCTCAGTTACCTGGCCCGACCCCCACAATCATCACCACCATTTATCGTCCACCCAAGTTCAGCTCTGACTTTTTAAATGAATTTTATGTTCTTCTCACCCATCTCCACCCTCCACTCTCTCTCAGAATGTAATTTTACTAAGTGATTTTATAATACATATGGACAAAATGGATCTCCCCCTCACCAAAGATTTCTCCTCACTGGACAGCTTCAGTTTTCATCAATATGCTGTCATACCCTGGATCTAATATGCTGCTCTGGCCTGACCCCCTCCGACTGTACAGCTGATCAGCTCCCTTTCGCGGACCACTCCCTCATCTCCTTTTCTGTTCCCCTCCATCTCTCAGTTATCAAGTCAGCCCGTATCATTTCATTTCGCAATATTAAGGGCATTGATCTATGCTCCCTTTCCTCCAGCATTGCTACCCTGTCCTGATGATTTGATCTCTCAATACAATAACGGTTTGGCTTCTATTCTCAATTCACTTGCTCCCATCAAAACCCGTTCTGTCTGTTTCACTTGGTCTGCTCCATGGTTTACCCCTGCCCTACGCTCCTTGAAAGCCACGAACCGAAGGCTTGAAAGACTCTTCAAGAAAACTGGTCTCACCATCCACAAAGACTTACTGTATATCATGCTCATATTTCTCTATACAAGGACTCCATCTCTCATGCTAAATCTCAGTAACTCATCAGCTCCAACTCCAGCAATACTAAAACATTATTTTCCATCCTGAACAGCATCTTTCAGCCTCCTGACTCCTTACCCATCCATCTTTACTCTTCAGAAATCTGTAACTCTCTCCTTCAGTTTTTCAATGATAAGGTTGATCGAATCCATCTCTCGATACCCTGCCACTCCCTCCCCTCCTCTGATTTATTGGAATTTTCCTCTCATTTCTCCTCCTTTAAACTCCCCCATCCCTCAGAACTATCAGACCTTATCACTAAGTCCAAGCCTTCCACCTGTCAGCTAGATCCTCTTCCCATAGTTTTAGTCAAATCCTGCCTCTCCTCCCCTCGGTAATATTTTCCGTAAATTTGGTATTCAGTTTCACTGCTTTGCGGATGACACCCATCTCTACAAACCTAACTCCTTCAAGTCAGCCGACTTTCATCTTCGATCTATAAACCGTCTTCGCTCCTCCCTTACCCCCCACACTGCTGCCATTCTCACCCTTGTCACGTCTCGTCTGGATTACTGTAACTCACTTCTTTTCGGTCTCCCCCACAAACTCCTTCACAAACTGCAACTGCTCCAGAATTCAGCAGCCCGTATCATTACCGGAACCCCATCCTTTCACCACACCACCCCGGTTCTCCACCAGCTCCACTGGCTCCCAGTTAAATTCAGGCCCATTTTCAAAATTCTTCTCCATACCTTCAAAGCAAACCACAACCTTTCTCATCCATATATTTCAGACCTGGTCAGTATTACCATCCCCTCCCGTTCTCTCAGATCTTCTGCCTCCCCCCATCTTGATGTTCCTTCTGCCCATCTCACTACCAGAGAGTTCCAGAGGCGGGGAGACCGCCTTCCCCCAGACATCAGAAATATTGACAGTTTCATCATCTTTAAGTCAAGACTCAAAACCACCTGTTCAAATCTGCCTATGACATCTGGTTTTGTTATTACTTTTAATATGTTTTATTGTTTTTTTTACTAGTTTTCTTATCCTGTTAAGCAACCTTGGGTATCCTGAAAGGCGCTTTAATAAAATGTACACTGAAAAAAAGAAAACTGGCCGGTCATTGCATTTACAAAAGTGGAATATGTCCTTTCAACACAATACTTTCAGGTTTCTGAGGTTAATGTGATCAAGTTATGTAGAATTTACTTAAATTTCCACAACTTAAATTTAACTAGATTTAGTCAAGTTGAGATAAAGTGATACAATCAAGTCAGGCTGGCTCCTCGCAGCATTTCAGCCAAGATTGCGAGATGTCAAGATAACGAGACTTGAAGACGTGTCATCACCGGAAGTGGCATTGTGAGAGGAGCACGTTCGACATTGCACGCTTAACTCGATAAGGTAAGACAAAATCTGTTTCCATCCACCTAAATACAAACGAAATGAAGTAAATAAAGACACGTGCAGTTTGTTAAACATACCGGTTCGTTTGATACTTTTACGGGTTGTTTATACCATGTTGGCTAAAGTAGCCTACTTATGTTAGCTTATTAGTTAATTCGAATTTACCGTGTGTGTGTGTGTGTGTGTGTGTGTGTGCGTGTGTGCGCGCGCGTGCTTCACGTTTCGCAAACGGCTGAGTTTTGCCTTGACCTCCGAAGTCAGTCCCAGCTTGGAGCGTTTCATACAGGGGGCAGCTGGTGCGGTCCAGGTAGATGAGAGAAATACTTGCAGTGACAAAAAATAGTTTTTTTTTATCATTGTCCTCTGTGCGTCGTAAACATAACTGGTACCTTGCTCTCAAGGTCCGGTAACACATGAACTCGCGGTTTAATTATGACCACTATGTTACAAATTCTGTTATAAAATCTTTATATGCATGATGTTGATTAAAGTTGCAAGTAATACTCTCTGACTTACAAATATGCAGTTTTTCCTTTGTACAACAAATGTAGCACAATCATAAGCAATTTTATTTATTTGATAGGGATAGATACACAATAGTCCCATGTGTGCATCCTGGTGGTTATAGTATGACCTAATTTGTCCCTAGATGGGCTTTTATAACAGAATATAAAATACTTCAGTAAACAGTAAAAATGGAGTACAGCAACAGTAGCATCATATTGAGATGCAGACTTAAAATATGTTGTTTTGAAGTTGAAACATTAAATTTTAAATTGTAGACTTTCCTCTGCTTGACTTGTTTTGTTTTTTATTTGTCATCTCATTGTAGCATGTGCATTGTACTACCCTTCCACATACATATATTTTGGAGGTCTAGTGGTTAAATCAATGTTCCAAATTTTCAGTCCACATACACATGGAAAAAACACCTCTACTCAGTAAATAGTCATTATCCTGATGTGTGTTTGTTCTTTTTCAGATTGCCCCCGTCTCCTTTGCAGTGACAGCTGGTGAAGGGGGTCATCGGCTATCATCAAGTTGGTGTTTTAAATCAGGTTTTTTTTTTATTTACCAGAAGTAAAATCATTTAAGGATAATGCTCATGTTATTGGCCCTAAAATTATGATTTAGTCTTACTGAATTGCAATTCTTTAAATGCGTATGATGCCAGGGTTCAGCTAAACTTTCATTTGCCCAGTTTTGGGGGATTTTATCTTGTCTGGAGGATGTGGAGGTGTAAGTTGTGCAGTGTATCTCTCTCTAATAGATATGAGTTACTAAAACATTTCAGACTTCAGCACAGGCACATGCAACGTTACCCATGCCCACATATAAACTGCCCATGTACCTTTAAGACATGGAATGCGTTACACGTTCATTTAAGTAGATTCCATCCTAAACAAAACACCCAGAAGCCGCAGCAGTTATCAACATTCGAGCCGTTTTCACTCAAGTCTCACAGTTCCTCCATGACAATGACCTACTTGATCCTTATCAATCAGGCTTTAAGCGAGGCCATTCCACTGAAACCGCTCTTCTCTCAGTTGCAGAGTCACTACGGGTTGCCAGATCGGCTGGTCTCTCCTCAGTACTCGTACTCCTCGACCTGTCTGCTGCTTTCGACACCGTCAACCACCTCATTCTCCTCTCGACGCTATCTAAGCTTGGCATCTCGGGGCCGGTCCTCTCATGGTTCACCTCGTACCTTGCGGAAAGATCTTTCAGAGTCTCGTGGCATGGACAGATGTCCAGTCTGCATGAGCTGGCAACGGGTGTCCCACAGGGCTCGGTCCTTGGTCCTCTCCTCTTCTCTTTATACACCACCTCATTAGGCGAAATCATTCGCTCCCATGGCTTCTCCTACCATTGCTATGCTGATGACACTCAGCTCCTCCTCTCCTTCCCTCCAGACGATACCTCCGTCTCAATGCGGATATCTGCCTGCCTCTCAGATATCTCGGCGTGGATGAGGGATTGCCACCTTCAGCTTAATCTGTCCAAAACTGACCTCATTGTCTGTCCTGCCAGTAACTCCTTACCTCCTCAGATAAGCGTGCAGCTTGACTCCATCACGCTGTTCCCCAAAACCTCCACCAGAAACCTTGGTGTCATACTGGACAACCAGCTGTCCTTCAAGGAGCAGGTTAACTCCGTAGCTCGCTCATGTCGATTTGCTCTTTACAACATCAGGAAAATCAGAGCCTTCCTGACAGACCACACCACACAGCTTCTGGTCCAGGCCCTGGTCTTGTCCCGCATCGACTACTGCAGCTCTTTGCTGGCCGGTCTTCCGGCGTCCTCGGTTAAACCTCTGCAGATGATTCAGAACGCAACAGCGCGTCTGGTCTTCAACCAGCCCAAGAGGGCCCATGTCACTCCGCTGCTCATTTCTCTGCACTGGCTTCCAGTTGCACCACGCATCAAATACAAAGCTCTGCTTCTGGCTTACCAGACTCTAACACACACAGCTCCTACTTACCTTCACTCCTTCATCCAAACCTACATTCCCACGCGTCAGCTACGCTCAGCCGCTGAAAGACGCCTAGCGCTTCCACCACAACGTGGCATGAGATCATGTTCCAAACTCTTCTCCTCTGTTTTCCCCCGATGGTGGAATGACCTACCAAACTCGGTCCGATCCTCAGAGTCGGCACCTACTTTTAAGAGCAGACTTAAGACTCACCTCTTTAAAGAACACTTTCAGTCTTAATGAGGAATTGATTTATGATTTATGATAGCGACTTGAGAGTTTATCTCTACAAAAAAAAAAAAAAAAATTGATACACTTGATGTATCAGCGTCGGCATTAAACTGGACTCCAAACAGTCCGCATCCTTATTTTGTTTCCTTCTCTTTGATTTCTTGCTTGTATGTTCTCTCAATGTAAGTCGCTTTGGATAAAAGCATCTGCTAAATGACAGTAGTAGTAACATTCAGCTGCCATTTGTGCGCTTGTAGTGATCTACCAACAGAGAAGGATCATTTTTTACACATTGGCAATCATTTGAAGAGTAATGAAACTGTTCCTTGTATGTTTGGAGGTTGCAGTTTTCAAACAAATATCTATGGAACATTTCACTCTCACAAGAACAGGAAACACAACCCACATACTCTGACAGATTTTAAACCGAACATTGTTAAAACTACTCTAGTTTCACAAGCCACGCCTGATAGTGATGAGGAAACGGGTAATGAAGATGACTTTGGATCTGTAGCAGGCAGTGCACTTTCAAGTGGGGATGTGAATGTAACTAAGAACTTGCCTGAAGTAATTGAGAAAAACTTTGCTTCAGCATTGCTCAAGTTAGAGCATTTTGCACATGTGCCAGGCACAAAAATGAATGAGTTTTTAGAGGAACTGCACTATTTGTTAAGTTCTGCGACATTGCCCCTCTCCATTGAAATTATTGAAGGAATTTTTCAGAAACATAATCCCACAACTGATATCTCAGTGGTAACAGAAATAGCCACTGCTCTCTGCAAATCAAACCCATTGCTCAAAGCTATGGACAAGGGAGGTCCCTTGAGCTCCTCTTATCTCCGCAACCAGTTTTATAAAGAAAACTTTAGTGTTGTGGAACCCATTGAGTACATTCTTGATGCCAAGGAAAACAGAAGTTTTCAGTATGTACCTGTTCTGACGTCCTTACAGCAGCTCTTGGCTAGGAAAGATGTTCTTGACAAGGTAGTTGAAAACCACATAGCACAACAGATTAGAGGGAGTGGTGAGCACCGTATTTATAAATCTCCTCAGGATGGTTCAAATTTCCAACAAAACAGTTTTCCGTCAGGGGATGAGTTGAGAATTTTGTTACATCTGTACATAGATGATTTTGAGGTTTGTAATCCTCTGGGTACCTCTCGTAGGAAGCACAAGCTTTGTGGAATCTACTGGACTTTGGGAAATTTACCTCCAGGCTCACATTCATCACTGTCCTCAATTTACCTGGCTGTCTTGTGTAAAACTGATGATGTAAAAACCTATGGTTTTGACGAGGTTTTACGTCCTCTTCTTCAAGACATGAAAACTCTGGAGCAAGATGGAGTTTTTGTTCCATTACTTGGAAGATCTATTAAAGGTACAATTCATGTTGTTGTAGCAGATAATCTAGGAGCTCACAGTATAGCTGGTTTTAATGAGAGCTTTTCTAGTGGACACATCTGCAGATTTTGCACCGGCACAAAGGTAGACATCCAAACAAAAGAGGTAAAGTCAGGCGGATTCACTCCAAGGACAAAAGAACTCCATGACTCTCATGTGAAATCAGCTCAGGAGAATGGGACAAGCTGTTTTGGGGTGAAAAGACAGTGTGTGATCAGTAAATCTCTTGATCACTTCAGTGTTCACACAGGCTTTCCTCCAGATGTGATGCACGATCTTTTTGAGGGTATTGTGCCAGTAGAACTTGCACAGTGTTTGGCGTTGCTGATATCCAAGCAGTATTTGAATCTTGAAACCCTCAACAAATCTATCCTGCATTTCCCTTACAAGTGGGCAGACAAGACAAACAAGCCACATGTGATCCCTCACACATTTTCAGCAAGGAACACAATAGGTGGAAATGCCCATGAAAATTGGGCTCTGTTAAGACTACTCCCATTCATATTTGGGCATCTTGTGCCAGAGGACGAAATGGCATGGCAAGTACTAATGGATTTAAAGGACATTGTAGAACTTGTGGTTGCTCCAACACATACAGATGAGTCTGTTGCCTATCTTGAGTCCAAAATATCAGATCATAGGCACAATTATCAAAGTCTCTTCCCTGATGTGCAACTGCTCCCAAAGCATCATTACTTAGAGCATTATCCTCAACTGATCAAAATGTTTGGGCCTCTTGTGGGTCTCTGGACCATGCGTTTTGAGGCTATGCACAGTTTTTTCAAGCAGGTTGTGCGACACTCCAGTTGCTTCAAAAATGTGCCACTCATGCTAGCTACAAAGCATCAGCTCATAATTTCATATCACCTGGGATCATCCAGTTTTAATAAACCCTCTCTGGAGGTTACAAATGTCTCCACAGTTCCTCTGGATGTTTTGAAACGAGAAATAGCTCTGACTATTGAGCAGAATGTCCCTGGTACAACTGAAGTTCACGTTTGTAAGTGTGTGTCAACCAAAGGTCTGAATTTCAGAAATGGGATGATAGTTGCTCATGGGTCTACAAGTGGGTTGCCAGACTTTGCTGAGATTCGTCAGATTTGTGTTGTTCAGGAGCAACTGTTTTTTTATGGTGAGAAGACTTAGTGGGTGGTACAGGGAACATTTCAGAGCATTTGAACTAAGTCCATGTCGAGCTGGAGAGACAGTACTGATTGAACTTGATGAACTGATCGATGACTACCCTTTGGCGGACTACTATGTTGGACCTCTGAGACTGGTGACATTAAAAAGACACATCAACACACGGTTTGTTATTCTTCACAATTATGGGAACATGAGAGTTTGTTTTGGGGGGGTAACAGTTTTTTTTTTTTTTTTTAATTATTCTCAAATGTCTACTTTTTTTCCAAAACGTTCTTTAAGATTTAAATTTGGGGAGCTGGGAGTTCATTATTTATTTCACAGTTTACTACTTTTATAATTTTATATTCAAATTAGGGCCGGGACTTTAACACGTTAATTAAGATTAATTAATTACACAAAAATAACGCGTTAATTTTTTTTAACGCACTTTAATCGCACTTATTTAAGCACCGCAGAACATCTCTCATGAGTTTCAGCGGACCGATTATACTGGAGCACCTACCAGCATTCATTATTTAGGACAACAACAAACCACAGTGAACATGAATGAAGAAGCGACCGCTTTGATTGGCCCCTTGGATGGGAAGTTTTGTTATAAAAAATGACTGGATGGAAGCGTGGATAAGAGCATGTGTGCAAGCTATGCAGCAAGGAATTTGCACATCACCGCAGCACATCGGGCCTGAAGTATCACCTCAATGTTAAACATATAGCAGCTAGCGTGGACGTTAGCCCGACTCCGAGTACAAGTGTAGACATTTTCTACACTTAATGCACTGGTCTGTTGGACTTAGTTGAACAAAAATAAACAATATTTTGTTGCTTAAGCTTATGTGTATTCAGTCATGATTCAATGGTATACTAAAAATCCGTTTGAAAAAAATTCTCACTGTTCTCTGGTCAAATATTTATATGCGATTAAAATGCGATTAATTTTGATTAATTAATTACAAAGCCTCTAATTAATTAGATTAAAATTTTTAATCGAGTCCCGGCCCTAATTCAAATGCACAAGACATAGATGATACAGGTACAGACCAAAGCAAAAGGAGTGGTGGCAATGAATTACATACAGCAGCACTTCAGCACAGCTGGTATACAAATGTATGGTTCATAATTTATTTTAAGATTTAATTCTTATCCATCTTTAAAAGATGATATTTCATACTTAATTTACTAATTTCTCAGTGAAAATCTGTGCTATATACGTATAATGCGATTCCTCTGCTAGGAAAAGCTCCCTGTATAGCAGCACAGCTCTGCTTTCTCTGCTTACCCTAGTTCTCAGTGTTGTGTTGTCTAACTAAAGTAAACAAACCCCACGTTGTCTGCACGTCTTGTCCCTCGCATTTTATTTTCTGTTGACTTGCGTTATTTTTTCCAATGTGGACCTTCTACATCAGACCTCTCCAACCCTGGCCCTCAAGAGCTACTGTCCAGAAGGTTTTAGATGTATCCCTGCTCCAACACAGCTGAGTCAATTAACTGAATTACCTCTTCAGCATGCCGTCAAGTTTGGCCAAGGCCTGCTAATGAGCCATTCATTTGATTCAGCTGTGCTGGAGCAGGGATACATCTAAAACATTCCGGAAAGTAGCTCTCAAGGAACGGGGTTGGAGACGCCTGTATTGATTTTAAAGTAGCTATATTAATGGCCAATTTTAATGTAATGTAATAGCGTGTGTAAATTATGTATAAACACAATCATTTTAGAGAACATACAGTGGGGCAAAAAAGTATTTAGTCAGCCACCAATTGTGTAAGTTCTCCCACTTAAAAAGATCAGAGAGGCCTGTAATTTTCATCATAGGTATACCTCAACTATGAGAGACAAAATGAGGAAAAAAAATCCAGAAAATCACATTGTCTGATTTTTTAAGAATTTATTTGCAAATTATGGTGGAAAATAAGTATTTGGTCAATAACAAAAGTTAATCTCAATACTTTGTTATATAGCCTTTGTTGGCAATGACAGAGGTCAAATGTTTTCTGTAAGTCTTCACAAGGTTTTCACACACTGTTGCTGGTATTTTGGCCCATTCCTCCATGCAGATCTCCTCTAGAGCAGTGATGTTTTGGGGCTGACGCTGGGCAACACGGACTTTCAACTCCCTCCAGAGATTTTCTATGGGGTTGAGATCTGGAGACTGGCTAGGCCACTCCAGGACCTTGAAATGCTTCTTACGAAGCCACTCCTTCGTTGCCCGGGCGGTGTGTTTGGGATCATTGTCATGCTGAAAGACCCAGCCACGTCTCATTTTCAATGCCCTTGCTGATGGAAGGAGGTTTTCACTCAAAATCTTACGATACATGGCCCCATTCATTCTTTCCTTTACACGGATCAGTCGTCCTGATCCCCTTGCAGAAAAACAGCCCCAAAGCATGATGTTTCCACCCCCATGCTTTACAGTAGGTATGGTGTTCTTTGGATCCAACTCAGCATTCTTTCCCCTCCAAACACGACAAGTTGAGTTTCTACCAAAAAGTTCTATTTTGGTTTCATCTGACCATATGATGTTCTCCCAATCCTCTTCTGGATCATCCAAATGCTCTCTAGCAAACCGCAGACGGGCCTGGACGTGTCCTGGCTTCAGCAGGGGGACACGTCTGGCACTGCAGGATTTGAGTCCCTGGCGGTGTAGTGTGTTACTGATGGTAGCCTTTGTTACTTTGGTCCCAGCTCTCTGCAGGTCATTCACTAGGTCCCTCCGTGTGGTTCTGGGATTTTTGCTCACCGTTCTTGTGATCATTTTGACCCCACGGGGTGAGATCTTGCGTGGAGCCCCAGATCGAGGGAGATTATCAGTGGTCTTGTATGTCTTCCATTTTCTAATAATTGCTCCCACAGTTGATTTCTTCACACCAAGCTGCTTACCTATTGCAGATTCAGTCTTCCCAGCCTGGTGAAGGTCTACAATTTTGTTTCTGGTGTCCTTTGACAGCTCTTTGGCCTTGGCCATAGTGGAGTTTGGAGCGTGACTGTTTGAGGTTGTGGACAGGTGTCTTTTATACTGATAACGAGTTCACACAGGTGCCATTAATACAGGTAACGAGTGGAGGACCGAGGAGCCTCTTAAAGAAGTTACAGTTACAATACTTATTTTCCACCATAATTTGCAAATAAATTCTTTAAAAATCAGACAATGTGATTTTCTGGATTTTTTTTCCTCATTTTGTCTCTCATAGTTGAGGTATACCTATGATGAAAATTACAGGCCTCTCTGATCTTTTTAAGTGGGAGAACTTACACAATTGGTGGCTGACTAAATACTTTTTTGCCCCACTGTATATGTATAAATATGTATGATTATATTATCTATGCTTACAAAACAATCTAGGGTGTCTTTAATGGGTAACTTAAGTAACTTCTGTCGCTCACAGAACTGTAACTATTAATGGGAGACAGTTCTTCTTTTATAAGGCTTTAACAATATAGGTAAATGTACTGTTAAGTTACTGTACCAAAAACCAGGTACTCAGCCCTACAGAAAGTATGCATTTGACAAAATCGAGTTTTACAGAGCGAACAAACAAATTCAAACTCAAATACATCAAAGTCCACAAAAAACAGCAACCCACATGAACGCGGAAAGGATTTCTATGGCGAAACAGCAGCAGTTGAAGAGTACATGTAAACTAGGAGTGTATTAAGTTTGATCAGTTTTTTAGGTTTGTGATTTCTTGTTTTGGTGTATGAAGTGCGGGGCCGGTTAGTTTTCTGAGTTACCAGCCGGGCTGGCCGGTTGGTTGTGCAGTTAAATTCCACCCCTGCTATAACACTTAATCCTCTTTTTCCTCTTTCAGGCTATCTTAAAATGGCTGCTTCAGTAAAACTACGAATCATTCTTGGAGAAAATTATTCCCAGAGATTGACCCTTCCTGATGAGATGCCGGAGTCTGTCAGTGAGCTTATGCAGCAAATTAGGAAACAGTGTGGAGTAAATGGGGACTTCAGGCTTCAGTTCATGGATGCAGACTTTGGAAATGAATTTACCAACTTAGTCTCAATCTCAGATATCCAGGACAAAAGTTCCATCAAAGTCATCTTTAACTCTCTTCCCCAGCCTGGTAGTGCTCTATCACCTACTAACTCAGCGGCTGTCACCTCCCACTGTCCAGATGAGTCTTTATCCATTTCATCAGCTGGTAGCTCTTTTGATACAGACATATTGTCTTCTTCTTCTGAGTCATCCACCTCAAGAACCAATGTATGGCCTTTAGTCTTCCCTATACCCCGGTTCTCTTTTGATTCTCAGTTACAGCTGAACAGAGCCAATGCTGCGTTCAAAGAGACTGGAGCTTTGTTGAATCCTGGCACAAAGCTTAAATCTGCCATTCTTGATTGCTTGGCTGAAGCAATTGTCCAGTACAAAGTCTACCTCTCTGACAGGGAGTTTGAAGAGGTAGCAGAAGCTTTAGTGGCAGCACATCCATGTTTGAAAGAGCCAGTTTCAGCTACTGGGTATGGTGGATGGAAGACAAGCCTCAAATATAAACTTGGCAACTACCGAACAAAGCTCAGACAGCTTGGATGCCCTGAAGTTACTGTGAATGCTTTAAAGCACAAACCAAAAAAAAAAAGCCAAAAAAAGCAGAAGTGAATTATTGCCCCACATATCCAGCTGGTGAAACAGCAGAGACTCTTGAAGAGATCAGAGTGACCCTCCTTGTCAGGTCCAGTGTCTGTGTGTGCTGTGTTCTTGTGTGGGGTGAGTAATCTGTCTGCAGGAGGATCTACGCTGGAGAGTGAGGCAGATTATCTACACCTGGTGGCGATCAGTGTTGATGAGGAGCAGGGTGCTACTTAAGCCAGAAGCAGACGTTCATTCAGCACCTGGTTGTTGACCCAAATGGTAGCTCCCGTGTGCCGTCTTTGTGAAACTTTCCTTGTGATTCTGAGAAACATTTTTGAAACATTCGTGCTCCTTGTGAAGACTTTTGGATTATTTTCCTGTGTGCAACTAACCTGTTCTCTCCAGGATTTGTTCACCCTGCTCCTGGATTTACGAGTGATCCTCTGGTTCCAGCGGCTGATCGCCGGAACCCTGTCTGTCTCCCTCCCGCTTCCTCACCCAACCTGGACTCACCACCTCCCTGCACAGCACCGCACTGGACCTGCCCTCCCTTCAAGCTTAATCACCGGCATCATCCTGTGAGTGCTTCCTCCTCCTCTCTGAGCAAGATCACATGATCATTACTGTGGCTCTGGAACTAACTCTCCTCTCCATTACAGTGCTGAGACTTTCCCCTGGCGCACCAGATCACCGAGCACATTCACTGCACTGTATATATAAAATTGTAAATAAACCTTTCACTTTTGCACCTGAGCTGCTGTCTGTGTCTGAGTCCTGCAATGTGGGTCACAAAGATCACTGAGCCCGTGACACTCCTCTCAGAAGTAAAGAAAAAAAACAATGAGCACAAGGCGGAAGCAATGATGGACCGGACCTTTGCTCACAGAAGGCAAGAGGTTGTAAGAGAGGCACCCATGATTTCTGATTTCAAAACAAGGTGGCCAGCTCTCTTCCATGTGCGTGAAGTAAGTTAATCCATGTGTGGAAGAACACTCATTTTAATTTTGTTGACTATGTGCATTTGTGCTATAACAGACATCACAAAAGCCAAAAGGAGCAACACTGAATATTAAAAATAAAATAAAGTGCATTGCCAAGTATCTTGACAAATCATAATTGAAAACTCATTATTATAGTTTTTTTTAATATATGAGTGAGTAAGTAGTTAGTGAATGAGTGAGTTGTAGCATTTGGTATGTTCACAATACATCACTTGCTTTGTGCTGTGTTGTGGACAGTATTTTTTTTTTTGTTAAAGAAGCCTCACATAATTAAATGAAGACAATGTAATGAATGATGAAATGTTTTAGATAATGTTTTATCAAAAGTTTTCCATGATATACAGTGCTAGCCTTTAACCACTAGTGATGATGTCACTGTGAATTTAGTTAAAAATAGTGTGAAACCCAGTTTGCTAGAAGGTTGAGATTATCTTCCTAATGTATTTTAATTTCTCTGATCTGCATATTTAGACTGACAATATTCAAGTCAGAAGAGAATGCCTCCTCAAAGTCTCTGTGTGTACCTGAATGAAGATCCTGAGAAGCTGTCTAAGGACTACTTGGTATGTTAACTTAGCTGTACATTTTACTACATAGTTGATCAGACTTGGTGAGAATTATGTTTTCTGTGGGTTTCTATTAGCTTAGAAACTAGCAGAGAAAAAGGTGAGGTAACCCACTACATGTCCTGTATTTCTCTTACTTGGAAACTCACACCCTAAATTTTAATTCCATTCTTCCTCCCTGATACTATATATACTGTATATATCACTGATTCCAAAAAATGTAAATAATAGACAAGTTTATCTATTCTATGAACATTTATTTACATTTTTAACTGGGCATTCTCATTAATGGAGATGCAGAAACACATATATGACAAAAATAAATTAATAAAAAATATCGGCAATTTTTTACCGATAGCCGATATCACCCTGGACCCCCATATCAGCCGATAATATCGGCCGGGCCCTAATATATATATATTTTTTTTTTATCTGTTTTTCTCTCTATCTATACAGTGAGGTCAATAAGTGTTTGATCATCCTGTGATTTTGCAAGTTCTCCCACTTATAAATCATGGAGGAGTCTACTGTTTTTAGCATAGGTGCATTTCCATTGTGAGCAGAATCTAAAAAGAAAAATCTGGAAATCAATTGCAAGATTTTATTTTTCTCCATAAGTTCAGCACTTAAGGTCATGGAGTGGCCTGGTCAGTCTCTAGACCTTAATCCAATAGAAAACCTATGGAGGGAGCTGAAGCTCAAAGTTGCACAGAGACAGCCTAGAAACCATAGTGATTTAGAGATGATCTGCAAAGGGGAGTGGACCAAAATCCCCTCTGCAGTGTGTGCAGACCTGGTGCAGGAATACAGGAACCATTTGACCTGTTATTGTTAAAGGAACTTAAGGCAGCTTTACAAAATCTGACTCAGTGCTGCCGCGACAGGCGCTGTGGCTAACTGCAGCCACCAGCCAAGCCGGCACGGGAGCGCGCACAGACACTTTACAGACTGTTCGTCTTCACAGCACTGCACCGGGGAGGCTAACATACTTCACGTCAGGTCTCTCCACTCTGTTATTTGATTTGATCTCATCATTTTCATACTGTATCAGGCTCTAAACACGACCTATAATGTTTTCTCACCTGGTCACAAGGAAATGAGCCATGTCAGCATCCGTTTTCACTCCCAAATGCAGCTGAAGTTCCCTCCATGAACCGAACGCATATCCAATATTTATGCGGGTGCCTGCCCGGCTTCGGTCATATTTTTTTTTAGACTCACGAGATGCCGCTGATAAAGTCTTTTTTTTCTTCGTGGTGCCACTTTTTTGGGGTGTGAGAGTGGATGCAGGTCATTTGATGGCTGCAGAAACATCCATAAGTATACCTTCAGTGTTTGAATCCAAGTCCACGGCGGCCATGTTCTTCCTGTTCAAGAGCTGTCGGCAACGCGCATGCAGCGTCAATTTACGTCACATCCCTACAACTGCGCGGGAAATTCGGACATCGAACTGCAGCGCATTATGTAGCACACAGCGTTTCCAAGGCAACAGACATATATGCGGATGGCCTCGTTATTTTGGGTTTTTAATGCTTCATGACCCATTAGCATTGAATAAACTGGAAATGCATGTGTAGTTTTTCACAAATCTTGCCTTATGTCCCTTTGACAAAGGCTTCTGGACCAATTTTTTTTTTTCATTCAAGTGATCAAATACTTATTTCACACAGTAATTTACAAGTAAATAGTGAAAAAAAATCATACAATGTGATATCTGGATTTTTCTTTAAAGATTCCATCTCTCACAGTAGTAATGCACCTATGCTGAAAATTGTAGACCCTCCATGATTTCTAAGTAAGAGAACTTGCAAAATCACAGGGGTATCAAGTACTTATTAACCTCACTGTGTCTGTAACCATTTGGTTGACAATAAAATCAAGAGATTGTTTGACATTTCACATAATTCTGAGTCTGTGAATAGTTAGTTAATCCCATTTAAAGCAATTGTCTTTTTTTTTTCTCTCACAGGATGTTGATGAAAGCACTCAAGCAGCCTTGGCAGAAACTGTTTTCGGGATATTTGTCATTTGACGTGAAGGTGCAGAGCAAAGTGATGACCCTGAGGACGTTGGGATTGTCCTGGAGGGGGTTGAAGTGATGAGTGAGTTGGGGAATGTACCTTTTGCCGTGGCCATGTTACTTGGTCTAGTCTTTGCACTAAATCTGAGCTACCCTCAGGAGCTTAAGTACACTTTTGAGTTCCTGCAGAAAGTCATTATGGAATTGGATGGAAACAAACTATCCAACAAAGCACAAGTTCTCAAAACCTTTCTTTACCATTGACAAAACAGTAGAACATTCAGTTCAGAAAATTCAGTTCTACTTTTACAATAAGTTCATCCAGTTATACTACAATAGTAAGTACAGATGCAATATTAATGTTCAATCTTTTGAATAAGGAAAGTAGTATGCTGAACTACTTTTCAGTTTTTTATTAAGACAGTTTGTTTTACTTTTTGCACTGCTAGTCTGAAGTTTGAAATGTTTGTGGGGAATATATTTCACTGCTAGGACTTAACACATACACAAAACAAATAGGGAAAAAGAAGAAAACATATTAAGTTAAGTCTATTAAGTTATGTATTACACGCTAAAAAAGTATGGTTATTGCTTTGCAAGGGTGTTTTTAAAAAAAATGTTAAAAATGTTTACAAATTTGGTTCTCCAGCAAATCCAGCTAAAGTAGATGGAAACTTTTATGATTATATCTTTATAAATAAATGGTAGGTGCAAATCTTTTTCTTTTATGAGCAATAGGTTTTTATTTTTATTTTATCCAGGATAGAAAACATGTCACTTAAATGTTAGGAAGCTGTGCAACTTTCTTTTAATAGGGCCAACATCTGAGACCCTTTTCAATTATTGAGTTTGTTGAGATACTCTTGTGTTCTTGGTCAGTTATTGTTGATTATAAAAAGGACCTAATAGGTAACCTGAAGTACTTTTTGCTAAAATCTAAAACAATACTTGGAACTACTTTTAGTGACTCAGTTCATCCTATTCAGAGACCTACACTTTTTCTTTGATGATCTGTTGTAGCCTATGTACAACTAAGATGAGGTGTTTTATTATACTTTGGGCTAATTTTACCTTCAATTCCTTTTTCTATAGTCCAAAGTTTTAAATGTTTATTGTGGTGGATATTGTCAACTTCTGTCTAAGTTCACCCACTACATGTGAATATTTGTAGTATTTCAGAAAAAAGATCTGCCAATGCATTGCCAGTATTGTACTGTATTATATTTTGAAATACAATTTCATTGCATTTTGTTGTCTCATTTCCATTCTTGACTCTGAGACTGTATTTTGTTGAACGTAAAAGCTACTAGTTGAGTTAACATTATTGAATCATGGAAAGGATTTCCACGTGATTTCATAGCCTTCTTTCAGCATTAACCACTTTTGTTGGGCTAACATAATTTACATGAGTTTGATCAACTTAAATTACTAATGTTAATCTACTACTGTCAAATTAATTAGATCAACTTTATTAAATAAAGTTGGGTGTAAATGAGGAGATTTAGTTGGACCAAACTTATTGATTTGAGTTGGATCAACATGTTTCAAATTAGTTAAGTTGACCCTATCAAATTAAACAGGATCCAACTGTAGTAAATAAGTTGACTCAACTTTTATGAATTATGTTGGCTCAACACAAGTACTTTAAGTTAGGATAACAGAAATGTATTATGCTGAACTTAAGCAACTTAATCACATGGAAATCCTTTCCATGATTTTTTTAAGTTCATTCAAAGAGTTATTTCTTTGAGTGTACTATTATTATAAAGATGTATTTTGCTTTTCTTACTGGAAACGATGTGTGTGTTGAGTTGCAAGAGTTTGATTTACCGTGATTGGCTAAAAACAAATCATCAAAGGCAGACACTTGCTGGCTCGTCCTCCAATCAGATAACAGATGTCCCTCCCTTTTATAAACGGTTTCAAACGGAGCAGTTCCAGATAGTGATGTTCGACACCACTAATTTTCTTTCCAATCCAATGCCAAGTCAATTTCAAACCAGTATCGGCGACACTGATCCAATACCGATACTCTGTTTTGAAAATTACATTTTAAAATTAGTGTATTTAAGGCAGCTGTTGTCATTTGACTACAACAAATAAATACCTACAGTGGGGCAAAAAAGTATTTAGTCAGCCACCAATTGTGTAAGTTCTCCCACTTAAAAAGATCAGAGAGGCCTGTAATTTTCATCATAGGTATACCTCAACTATGAGAGACAAAATGAGGAAAAAAAATCCAGAAAATCACATTGTCTGATTTTTAAAGAATTTATTTGCAAATTATGGTGGAAAATAAGTATTTGGTCAATAACAAAAGTTAATCTCAATACTTTGTTATATAGTCTTTGTTGGCAATGACAGAGGTCAAACGTTTTCTGTAAGTCTTCACAAGGTTTTCACACACTGTTGCTGGTATTTTGGCCCATTCCTCCATGCAGATCTCCTCTAGAGCAGTGATGTTTTGGGGCTGACGCTGGGCAACACGGACTTTCAACTCCCTCCAGAGATTTTCTATGGGGTTGAGATCTGGAGACTGGCTAGGCCACTCCAGGACCTTGAAATGCTTCTTACGAAGCCACTCCTTCGTTGCCCGGGCGGTGTGTTTGGGATCATTGTCATGCTGAAAGACCCAGCCACGTCTCATTTTCAATGCCCTTGCTGATGGAAGGAGGTTTTCACTCAAAATCTTACGATACATGGCCCCATTCATTCTTTCCTTTACACGGATCAGTCGTCCTGGTCCCCTTGCAGAAAAACAGCCCCAAAGCATGATGTTTCCACCCCCATGCTTTACAGTAGGTATGGTGTTCTTTGGATCCAACTCAGCATTCTTTCCCCTCCAAACACGACAAGTTGAGTTTCTACCAAAAAGTTCTATTTTGGTTTCATCTGACCATATGATGTTCTCCCAATCCTCTTCTGGATCATCCAAATGCTCTCTAGCAAACCGCAGACGGGCCTGGACGTGTCCTGGCTTCAGCAGGGGGACACGTCTGGCACTGCAGGATTTGAGTCCCTGGCGGCGTAGTGTGTTACTGATGGTAGCCTTTGTTACTTTGGTCCCAGCTCTCTGCAGGTCATTCACTAGGTCCCTCCGTGTGGTTCTGGGATTTTTGCTCACCGTTCTTGTGATCATTTTGACCCCACGGGGTGAGATCTTGCGTGGAGCCCCAGATCGAGGGAGATTATCAGTGGTCTTGTACTGTATGTCTTCCATTTTCTAATAATTGCTCCCACAGTTGATTTCTTCACACCAAGCTGCTTACCTATTGCAGATTCAGTCTTCCCAGCCTGGTGAAGGTCTACAATTTTGTTTCTGGTGTCCTTTGACAGCTCTTTGGTCTTGGCCATAGTGGAGTTTGGAGCGTGACTGTTTGAGGTTGTGGACAGGTGTCTTTTATACTGATAACGAGTTCACACAGGTGCCATTAATACAGGTAACGAGTGGAGGACCGAGGAGCCTCTTAAAGAAGTTACAGGTCTGTAAAAGCCAGAAATCTTACTTGTTTGTAGGTGACCAAATACTTATTTTCCACCATAATTTGCAAATAAATTCTTTAAAAATCAGACAATGTGATTTTCTGGATTTTTTTTCCTCATTTTGTCTCTCATAGTTGAGGTATACCTATGATGAAAATTACAGGCCTCTCTGATCTTTTTAAGTGGGAGAACTTACACAATTGGTGGCTGACTAAATACTTTTTTGCCCCACTGTAAATACCAGATGATTTAAATCTCTTTTCCCAATTTAGAAATGGTGCAAAAAGTCTCAACTCCACATTCTGTCCTACCTGGATCACTGAAGGATTTCAAGAGGAGTGCCTGTTTCACCCTTGCAGCACTGTAATGTAGCAAGTCCATAGGCTGTTGTGATGGTTTTGTATGATAAATGAAACGATAGACAATAACAAGTGTTAAAATATTTATTTAAAAAGGTAAAGAGGGCAGACCTTCAAGAAGAAGAGAGTGAGATGAGTATCAAAAGTTAGAATGGTAAAGGATTGAATTTATTGAAGAAGTCTTATTGATGATGAGCTAAGGATAATGTTAAGAATATTGAAATGTTGTATTTTTGTACTTACCTATGTCTGTGTTTTAGGACCAGTCCAATTCTGCACACCTGTTATAAATACAGCTCGTTGTTTGTTAAGCGAGTGATGGAGCTGCATGTAGGCATTTTGCTGCTGCCCTGATTTAAAATGTAAATAAATGCACTTGAGTCTGTACTGAACATCGGCCTCCTTCGCATCACTTATTCCTCCAGAGCGCATGAGGGTTATCCTGACCAGTGCCCTAGGCACCACAAGCACCTCTCCTCTCCTCTCCTCTCCTCTCCTCTCCTCTCCTCATGACATCTTCATATTCTGTTTTATGATTTATTTTTAAATATTTCACAATGTTTATAGTGTTTCCACGTGTTGGTTCAGTCAGGGCAGGAACACTGAGTTGCTACATCCATTTGGAAAAGGAAAGTTAATATTCCACACACCATCTGTAACTCTTGAATGGAAGTTAGTGCTTTTATTTTGATAGTACACACAGTAAATTTCCTCTAACCTGCCGGTGTAAAAGCACATAACGTGCTACCGGTGAACAACTCACAGTCTTCATACACGTTACGTACTGCATCGATGCTGTTTGGGACACTAAAGTTGCTCCACACATGACAGTGTTTTTTCTGCCGTGTTAATTCAAGCTGACAGTAAACGCACTACAACAACAGGTGAGCAGCGCCGCTCTGCGTCCTTGTGCTTTTATACTGTAACGTCACGCACTTTGCTTGGTGGAAGAAGAAGTTGTTCCGATCAACTGAGCATGATTTATACAGTTTTCCAGTTAATGACAAACTACATATGGACCTAAAATGACTAAAATATCTGTATTTTAATAAGATAATCGATTCCAAAACATAAAAAGCTGGAATCGGAGGTATCTATCTTTGAGGATCGATCCGCACATCCCTAGTTCCAGATCTATGTGTGTCCCCAAATCGAGAACAGGCGGGGCTACACATAGATCTGGCAGAGCCAGGTTACCAGATCGAGGCAGAAGGGGTAACAGTATGCAGTGGAGGAACATGTTCAGAATAAAAAGATATGCAATGAAGGAGATACGACTGCTATCAAGGCTAATGCTTTACCGGTCTCAAGCAAAATCTCAGAGGTAGGTTCTCCATTCATAAAATGCTTCATTAAAAATAAAAACAATATTATTTAAAGTTGCTTGCAGAGACAATATATGTTTGACTTTGTTGTAAACTGACGAGTGGGGGATGCTACACCCAACACCACAGCAGCTGATGTAGCTAGTGTTAGCTAACATGTTAACTAATGTTGGCTAAAGCTAAATGCCTCGTTAAACTTAACTTAGAGAGTAGGTTAACAATCTGGCAATGATATCCATGGTATTCAAAAATTTGGTTCAATTTGTGTTCTTGCAAGTGGCGGCTGGTGAAATCTTTTTTGGGTGGGCCTGCAAAAATCCAATTAAGTAACTGTCAATAAAACATTTGTAAAGGTAAACCCTGTAAAAAATCTAATTCACTTAAATATTTAACTTTATTCAATTGTAAAATAAAAAAAATAATCACCAGAACTGTTAGGAGTCTGGGCTGGTCTGTGCTTTTGTTTGCTTTTTAGTTTTTTTCCCTCCTGTCAATTACTCCTCACTCTCTCCCCCTCCCTTCCAGTTTTTGTTTCCTCCTTTCTCTGTGGGTTGCAGGTCTCCAGGTGGAAGGCATTTGCTGATTGCTTGGACCGGATTCTGCCAGCAGACACAGCTGCAGTCACTTCATCGCTCAAGCACAGTCACAGTTAAAAGCAAAGGCTGGACAACCATTCAATGCCAGACCGTTGGACCGCTTAGGTGACGTTGGCCTTTTGTAACCACAGTATTATTCAAGTCTTGTTTAGAGGGGCCCTTCCATTAAAAACAATTTTTCTGAGGTTTTTGTTGAATATTTTAGCTCCACGCGTGTTCTTACCTTCATAGTGGGTGTGAAAACAGGTCAACAACTTCTCTTTCAGTTTTCATCTCTCAAACTACGCAGGTGGCGATAAAACCCGAGTTCAAACGGCCTGTATTTGTTTCGTCACAACTCCTTTGCTCATTAGTATTCAGCAGGTCCCACAGTTGAAACCACGCCTAGCATGCTGCTGGCTAAAAGCTGTAGCATAAGAAGTAGCAAACAGGAAGACACAATGTCTGACGTTGCCATGAGCAGCGGGGCAGGAAACAGTATACCGTGCTCTCACAGGCTAGTTTGTTAGCCAATCTGAGTCCAGCAAATTTGAATAATGAACGAGCTTCTTTTGAAGCCAAAGCTGCCTGACGGAAGGAGCCAGGACCACCCGAATTTTAACGCAGACAGATTGAAAGGTCTGTTAATAAGCGTTTCCTGACGTTTTTTAGATAAAATGTTTCATATTACTGGTTAATACTTAAGAAATAACTACAAAGTCCTGAAATTTGTATGAAATGGTCTCTTTAAGTAATATTTACCACAATATAACAATAAATATGTTTGGTCATTTTAATTGTCCAGCACTGGAAAAACCTCCACAGTTGTGTCCAGTGTGTCTCAGGAAACCTCCCACTGTGATGTAGAAACAGTTCTCCATGCAGCAGGTCACACTGACAAGATGCTGAGTGAAGACAAAACACTCCTCAATGTGCAGCAGGATGGTGTCACACACCTGAAAAACATTCACAGTTTTTCATTATGATAAACTTACAACAATAATAGTTTAATGTCAGTAACATTTCTGGAGACATTAAAGGCTTGCTTTGCGATTCATATGATTTAATTTAACTGAAAACAATTAACATTTTTAATTTTTGTGTTTGGCAAAACCATGTTTCAAGATTGTAAGACAAGTATTGTTGATAAATGGATCATAACACCATCTGCTAGTCATAATTTTTGAAACTTCCTAACTTTTTTCTTTACAGACTTCTGGGTTTAACACGTTTCCCTTCTGTTCAGTTTTATTCTACCACAAAACAAAAAGAAAACATTGTTCTTACTTTCATTATCCATGTGTCTCCTGGTGTTCTCTTGCTTTTTTATATTTTCAGATAGATGTTTCATATCCTTCCTCACTCCAGTAACAGTCCAGGCAGGATCAGAGCCGCTTGTTTTATACAAAGAACCAAGTTAGCATAGCTACATCCAGCTAGCTCAGAAAGAAGCCTCTCACAGATTGCTTTCCTTTCTCACTTGCCAGCCATTTGATAGTGTATAATCAAAATATAATATAATTTAAGGTGCTTTGGGGCGCTAGAAAAATCGCCCTTCGTGGAGTTATTTTCTTGGCATATATTGGCTACATTTGTTAGGTTTTGGGGGTTTTGTTCCAGGTTACTAGGGGGTTTTGGTTTCTGTGGTTTTACTTTCTCTCCTGCTTTGTGTTATGAGGTTTGTTTTGGGTTCTAGTGTTGGGGTTTGATTTATTTCATGGGATTATTATTTTTGGCCTAGTCGTCCTCTCCTTATTCCCCTCTAGTTCAGCTCTTTGGTTCTCGTGTCTTGTTATAGGTTCATGTTATGCTTTTATTTTTAGAGTACCTGTGTTTCCGGTTTTGCTTTTATTTTGTTATTGATTGTACTTCCTGTTTCTCCTCCGTTGTCGTTAGGTTTCTTGATTAGTGTATCTTGTTTACTTCCTGTTTCATCAGGCCTCAGTTTGTTCAGCTTCTGTTTTGTGTCCAGGTATTTTGAGTTAGTTCATCAGTTCAGTTTACTATTTAAGTGGGTTTTCTTCAGTTTGTCTTTGTTCGGGGATTATGTTTTGGTTATGCTTGTTCGGATTATTCTCTCACCCTCGTCATCATTCATGTAAGTCTTGCTTCTCCGCCAGCCTTTATCTTTATCTTTACCAGAGTCCCTGGAGAAAACCCACGCATGCATGGGTAGAACATGCAAACTCCATGCAGAAAGGTCCCAGCCCGGATTCGAGCCCAGGACCTTCTTGCTGCAAGGCAACAGCTCTTCCAACTCCCAAAGTTCATGTAGAAAAAAACCTGTCTGTTCTCAGCCACTCACCCCCTCCCCTCGCTGAATTTTTTGCTGGGTTGCCAATTCCAGTGTCGATCCTCATTTTGTTTCTCTTGTATTTGTTCAATTTTTGGGAATGTCTGAAGGCCTATTTGTTCAGCGCTGAATTTTCCTAAGTGCATTTGAATGCCCCATCACGTGAACTACGGGTGCAGCTCAGCTGCTCGGTTGCTCTTATTTACAAGGAAGGATGCCGTGGTTTTTTAGGTTTAATACAAGTTACTTCAGGGCCACTTCTTTTACTCTTTGCTGCTGGTCGTTGTGGAATTACAGTTGCAAAACTTGGTAGACTTGCAGATTCACATGTGATTCACTATGGAACCAGGAAGTCTGGACTCGGAATAGTTATTATAAACAATGGCTACGTTTACATGCGCCAAATTTCCCCAATCTGATTAAAATCTTGGTCGATCTGAATTCCCAAATCCCTGTTTACATGGACACTAACTGAAATGATCTGATCATGCCATGAGTACACATGCACCAAGCACTCAATCAGGTTAAATGAGTTGAGCATGCGCCCAGCGAGTTGTCTTTCCGGGGGAAGAAAAAAAAGTAAACAAACTCCGTCCTTTCTGCACGTTCTTCCCGCCCCATCATGTGCTCGAGCTGACTCACGTTATCCCCAATATGGACCTTCTGCAGGTGATTACCTTTATGTTTGGGTTTTTACTGGTGGCATTAACCAAGCTAGCGGCTGAATACATATTACTACTGCTCCTCCACCACAGGAGAGGAGAGCAGGATGACAGGATGACTGCACCAGCAGACCACTTCTGTTTACTTCCCGCTATGTTTTCTACTTGAGTCTGCGAAAGTGGAAAGACGTCACGCTGAAGTTGTACGCATGCGCAAAGGGCTCTTTTCACCCTTTCTTTCCGAATGGGTGTATACATGCACGTCTATCCGAATGAAGATCGGACAAAACCACCCCTCTCGATCGGAAGTAAATTTCTTTCGGATCAGGCTGCATCGGATCAAAACATTCGGGTTGACATGTTTACATGACGTCTTTTTTATCCGATTGGGCGTTTATTCCGATTAAATGTGCCCATGTAAACGTAGCTAATGATTCCATCCCAGACCAATCTTTTTAAAGTGACAGAAACTAGCGACCACCCAGCCGACTGAGATCAAAATTTGTTACAATGTAACTTTTTTTTAATTGGGACATTATACCATTGTATGAGTATGTCACTGTAAAATTCTTACATATTGCACCTTTAATGTTTCTCAGTTTTCAGTAAAATCAGCTTCTAACAGCTTTTAGACAAACTTAATCTCAGTTTAATGATTCATTTTGTCTCAGAGGAAAGACATTTATTTTATTTTAAACTTGCCGAAACATTTACTCAGTGTTTAAATAATTTATTCTCTGACAAGATTAGAAAACATTTATATTTTAAATGGGCAAATTGTGCAAAAACTGAAGAATCCAACTCATGATTGTGCAACATTGTGTAATAACAAGTGAACTGGTGTTAAATCCTTCATGGTGTGAGAACTCCTCCTCTGGTGACTTCATGTTACTGTTGAGAGTTTTTGTTCAGCTGCTCTGATGGTTTGTGTCACTGTGTGTCTCTGGCACAGTAATACACAGCAGAGTCTTCAGGCTGCATGTTCTGTCCATTTAGAGTCACTGTTTTACTGGAAGAATCTAAATTGATACTGAACTTGTTCTTCAAAGAATCTTTGTAGTAAGAGTTTCTTGTGTATCTCATCCCGATCCACTCCAGTCCTTTTCCTGCAGGTTGTCTGATGCAAGCTGTGTAGTAGCTACTGAGATCATAAGAGACCTGACAGTTGATGGTCAGATGTTGACCTGGCTGTACAGTCACAGAGGCTGGTTGTATCAGCTGTTCACACTTCACACCTGAGGAGAGAAACATGTTGGATTCAGTGTAACAGTAAACAGTCAGTGAGGTTTGATCAGAGTGTTTGTGTCTCAGTGAGACTCACAGGATCCAGCAGCCAACAGCAGCAGCAGAGCTACAGAGAACATGTTGCTAATGAAGAGGATCTGATGCTTTTTCTTCTTCTACAACTGGCAGCATCAGACTTCAAGTGTTTAAATCAGACTGTTCACTTTGCATAAAGACAAACTCAGTCTGAAATCTTTAACAGCCAATTAAAACCATTAACACAGATAAAAGCTGGACCAGGTGACTCCGCCTCCTTTTGTTAAGTGAATCAGTGATGTCACGTTTGCATCAGCACCCATGATGTATTTTTGAAGACAGAGCGCGCTAGTGTCATGGGGGTGGTGTCAATCTTTCTAGTGTGTATGTGGGCCACATTGATGCTCCCTCTCAGTTACCTGATCAACCAGGCCCTCACGTCTTTGACAGAATACTTTACAAAGACGTGAGGGCCTGGAGCTGAACCGCTGTCTCTCAATTTCAAAGGCGGGCTTAGCCAGTTGAGAGAGAACCAATCACAGAAACCCGGAAGTGATGCAACATATGTGACGCTAAAGCGGATACACATACACATTCGTTCTAGAATGCGCCGCGAGGTGGCAGCAAATTGTAGTAGCTCTGTCTTTGCTATCGTGATTTTTTAAAATTACAGCCGTCTTTTGACAGACTTCAGCTGTCAAATTAGTTTTGTTATAAAGGGGATTTTGCATCGGTTCGGGGGCTGTGCTGCACGGGAGAGTTTTTTGGATGTTTTTGGCTCTTTTTGGCTGTTTCCAGATTTGGTTATGATGAGTCTCCATGGCAACGGAAGACTTGTTTATCAGCGTGACCAACTGATAAAACTCTCCCAAATCAAAATTAACAGTGAAATAACACAGCAAATCCCGCTGGAGTTGAAGAGAAAGAGAAGAGGACGCAGGGCAGGAGTGAAGCAGAGAGAAAAGCGGTGGAGATTTAAACCGTTTCTTCCAACTGTTGTGATGGGTAACGTCAGATCGCTAGCTAACAAAACGGACGAGCTCGAGGTGCTAACCAGGTCCCAGAGAGAGTACAGAGAATGCAGTTTTATGTGTTTCACTGAGACGTGGCTGCATGAACACATCCCGGACAGTAACGTGTCTGTACACGGCTTTATGACGGTCCGCGCAGACCGCAGTAAGCAACTCAGCGGGAAGCTGAGGGGAGGTGGTATCTTAGTGCTGGTTAACCAGCGTTGGTGTCATCCTGGACATGTCACCGTAAAGGAGAAGATCTGTACGAGGGACATCGAACTGTTAGCTGTGAGTTTCCGTCCATATTATTTACCCAGAGAGTTTACCTGTGTTATTCTGGTAGCGGTTTATATAATACCTGGTACCGCTCCAGAAACTGCCTGTGATGTCATCAGCTCCGTTGTTGCGAGGCTACAAACACAGCATCCAAACTCAGTTATGGCGATCTCTGGAGACTTCAACAACGTCTCCCTCTCTACAGCTTTACCAACATTCCAACAGTTTGTCAGTTGCTCCACCAGAGAAAATAAGACGTTGGACTTATTTTATGTAAATATTAAAAATGCATACAGCTCCTCTGCCCTGCCACCTTTAGGAAGATCTGACCATAATCTGGTTCTTCTCACCTCCACCTACAAGCCCATCGTTCAGCAGCAACCAGTGATCACAAAAACCATCAAAACCTGGTCTAATGATGCTGAAGGTGCTCTGAAAAGTTGCTTCGAGGCTACGGACTGGAATGTCCTCTGTGAACCTCATGGAGACAACATCAACACCATGACTGAGTGTGTGACAGATTATATAAACTTCTGTGTGGACAGCATCGTACCAACAAGAACTGTGAGGTGCTTCCCCAATAACAAACCCTGGATCACCAGAGACCTGAAAAAGCTGCTGAACATCAAAAAGAAAGCCTTCAGGGATGGTGACAGGGAGTTATTAAAGACAACACAAAAACAACTTAAAGCACAAACAAGGAAGTGCAAGGAGGACTACAGGAGGAAGCTAGAGAGTCAGCTCCAGCAGAACAACGTGAGGGATGTGTGGTCTGGAATGAAGAAGATCACCGGCTTCAAGGTAAAGGGGGACCAGACTGATGGAGGTCTGGACAGAGCTAATGAACTGAACTTGTTCTTCAACAGGTTCAGTTCCCCCCCTGCCTCCATCCCCACAGACCACACACCCTCCATGAGCCCACAGCTTTCCTGTCACACCTCCACTTCGTCACCCTCCAGCTCAGTCATGGACCAGAACACTGCATCATCTTCCTCCACCTCAGAGCACCCAAAGACCTCCTCTGCCTCCACCTCCACTCTGTCTGTGACCTGCTACCAGGTCAAGAAACAACTGGAGAAACTGAACCAGAACAAGGCTGCAGGTCCAGATGGTGTCAGTCCCAGAGTTCTCAAGACCTGCTCAATGCAACTATGTCCAGTTCTCCAGCACCTCTTCAACACCAGTCTGAGACAGAAAACAGTTCCTGTGCTGTGGAAAACATCCTGCCTTGTTCCAGTACCTAAAAAACCACAACCAGCTGAACCAAACGACTACAGACCAGTTGCCCTGACATCTCACGTCATGAAAGTCCTGGAGAGACTCTTACTGGCTCACCTCAACAAGCAGGTCAGCACCTTTCAGGACCCATTACAGTTTGCATACCGTAATGGGCTTGGGGTTGAAGATGCCATCATCTACCTGCTTCACAGAGCACACGCTCATCTGGACCAATCAGGCAGCACTTTGAGGGTCATGTTCTTTGACTTCTCAAGTGCTTTTAACACAATTCAGCCTGCTTTGTTATGTGAGAAGCTCCATAAATTCCAGGTGGATTCCTCCACAACCTCCTGGATTTATGACTACCTCACAAACAGACCACAGTTTGTGAGACTGGGGGGTTGTGTGTCTGGGATGGAGGTCAGCAGCACTGGAGCGCCACAAGGAACTGTACTCTCACCATTTCTCTTCACGATGTACACCTCTGACTTCCAGTACAACTCTGAGTCCTGTCATCTGCAGAAATACTCTGATGACTCTGCAGTTGTTGGGTGCATCAGTGAGGGACAAGAAGCTGAGTATAGAGAACTGGTCAGTCAGTTTGTGAAATGGTGCAGTAACAATCATCTCGTTTTAAATAGCAGCAAAACTAAGGAGATGATTGTTGACTTGAGGAGGAGAAAGAATCAACACAGCAGTATTTCCATCCTAGGAGAGGAGGTAGAGGTGGTGGAGGAATACAAGTACCTTGGAGTTCAGCTGGACAACAGACTAGAGTGGAAATGCAACACAGAATACATCTACAAGAAAGGTCAGAGCAGACTCTACTTCTTAAGGAAGCTGAGATCTTTTAATGTCTGCACCAAGATGTTGCAAATCTTCTATAGGTCTGTTGTGGAAAGTGCAATCAGCTTTGCAGCCATCTGCTGGGGCAGCAGCATCAGAACCAGAGACTTGAAGAGAATCAACAAACTGATCAGGAAAGCTGGATCTGTGCTGGGAGTATCTCTGGAGCCGCTAGAGCTGATTGTACAAAAAAGAATGCTGGACAAGCTGATGAAGATGATGGAGGACTCTTCTCACCCTCTGCACGACACAGTGATCAAACAACAGAGTGTGTTCAGTGAGAGGCTTCTTCAGGTCCGATGCAAGACCGAAAGATACAAAAGATCATTCCTGCCTGCAGCCATTAGCCTCCACAACAAGAACAGACCTTGATTTTTATTATTGTATTGTTGTCTTCATTGTTGTTTTTATTGTTGGACAAAAAAAAAAAAAAAAACAAAAACTACTACA
>SSNP01000190.1:250854-260924 GCA_006937955.1 Pachypanchax playfairii
AAAAAAAAAAAAAAAAACAAAAACTACTACAACGTTGAATTTCCCTTCTGGGATAAATAAAGTATTTTTCATTTCATTTTCATTTCATTTCTTCATTCATAAGGCGGAACGAAAACGAGGTTTAGCGAGTGGATCCGTAATGGTAGCTACATAGCCATGGAGAAGACAAATATTAATGACAGTTGTCGCTTTTGTGTGAAAAACCTGCGAATACGAGGTGTCATTGCAGACTCGGTTCAGGTATTTGACCGCTCCAAGCAAGACAAACCTGTGTTCCAACGATTTGCGGAGCTAGGATTAGTACTTCTTAACAATTCAGTTAAGTCAACACGGATGTGTAATTCCTGCCTAATGCTTTTGTCACGCCTGGAACGGGACCAAGCTACATTTAATGTTTGGAAACAGCAAGAAGAGAGACTGACATCTACTGAAAGTGCTTGAACTTTCACTACACCATTCACAACGACGACAATCAGTTAACATCAGCAGACAGAAGACAACGGAGTACACCTTCAAAAACACTGAGAGCCATAAAGAAGATTTGCCAGGCCCACCCCCCTGCAGAATCGAAAACACAGAACAGCATAACGCAGGTACAGCTGCCATAATTCTAAGATAAAAGTGATGTGCTCATGTTGGATTTGTTAATAATGAAATATCATTAGTTTATTTTTGAAGCACGTCTTTAGCTATGTTGAAAGAGCAAAACATGTTTTGGCTTCACATCAATAATGTTCAATCAAGCAAATCTACTTTAAGATTACATCAAGGAGTTTCTGTGTTATTATCACTATTAGTCTTCCAGTTATTATTATTATTGTAGATTATAAGTTATAAGGTGTGCCTTTATTAAAATGATCATTATTTATTCTTGTTTTATGACCCAAATATATAAGCAATCAGGCTCTGTTGTCCTCCCAGATGTTTGATATCTTACCAGAACAGTTACTATTGCACTATACATAGTAAATGTATTGCATTCCAATTATTTTGTATTTGCAAATGTATTACATACATTAAAATACCAGTACAAAATTGATTTGCTCACCGTGGGGTTTTTTCTTTTTTCCTCAGGTTATTTCCCAGTTTCCTAGTAAAACTATGGTGAAGGTTTCCTCCCATGCAGAAGCTGGTATTATTCAGCATGTTACAAATCAAAATTGGAAAACTGCAGCCAATTTAAATGCATCTCATCAGCAACTTATGGGACAAATTAAGTTGAGGATAATACAGTCAATAAATGAAGAATGCCAGAGCCTTGCTAAACCCGAGAATGACTTCATTCTCTGTAAAACAACACCTGAGGATCTCATTTCATTTTCATTTGATGGGCTGCAACTGGACCTGGAGCGTCTTTCCCCCTTTCTGCTGTCCATTGTAAGAAATAAGTTGCAAAAGTTTGCCTACAGCTTGTGCTGCTCTGGCAATTGCACTCAGAGGAAGACATCCAAAAAATGTCTGCATTTGCTTATTATGTCAACAGCATCCTTCAATATGGTGGTTCCAAAAAAGCAGCTTTTATGAGACTGTGTAAATTGGGAATAACAACAACACATGGAAATGCAATTGGAAAGCAAAATGAATTGGCAGACACAGAGCCAGCACACCCTTCTTCCACTCTGTCTTCTTCTCTAGTTCACATGAGAGCTCTGATGCTCCTCTTTCTGACAATATGGTAAAATGGTAAATGGCATGTACTTGTATAGCGCTTTTCTTAAGTCAGATGACTTTCCAAAGCGCTTTACACTACAGTTTGTCATTCACCCATAAACACACACTCACCTGTTTTAATTAAATAAACGGGGATGTTGGGGTAGCATCATGACGTATGGACTACTTCAAGACGCAATATGCGTCATTTCCGATTCTTCTTCCTGTATCCAAAAAAAACAACAGCAACATGCTTACTTGTTTGGAACAGATAGCGATCGCCTTTGTTTGCGCTTTGGTGCTGGTACTGACCCACCAGCATCTCTTAACTCGACTGTGCATAATGGCCTTCATTAATAAAAGGAGAGAACGTGAGCAAGAAATGGGAAATATAACGGGAGCAGCACAGTGTGGTGCTGTGCTGCGTCTTGCCATGTTGACCTCGATTTGTTTACTTCCGGCTTACTGGCGCATAGTCTCTACTCAAAAGACCAAGATTCCTTGCGATTAGAGCATGCGCTGAACACACGTTTTGAGGAGGTTTTACCAATACGCAATTACACGACTAAATATTCGGGTTAGAAGAGGGTTACCCCAGGGGTAAAAACCTGGTTATGAGCATATTTGGGTTTTTGCCGGTGTTTACATGGCCGTGCGGAACCGGATTATTGTGAATATTCGGGTTTTATAAGTGTTATTGGCTGCATGCAAAATTTGTTTCAGTAGCTACGTTTACATGCGCCAAATTTCCCCAATCTGATTAAAATCTTGGTCGATCGGAATTCCCAAATCCCTGTTTACATGGACACTAACTGAAATGATCTTATCATGCCATGAGTACACATGCACCAAGAACTCAATCAGGTTAAATGAGTTGAGCATGCGCACAGCGAGTTGTCTTTCCGGGGGAAGAAAAAAAGTAAACAAACTCCGTCCTTTCTGCACGTCTTTACCGCCCCATCGTGTGCTCAAGCTGACTCACGTTATCCCCAATATGGACCTTCTGCGGGTGATTACCTTTATGTTTGGGTTTTTACTGGTCGCATTAACCAAGCTAGAGGCTGAATACATATTGCTACTGCTCCTCCACCACAGGAGAGGAGAGCAGGATGACAGGATGACTGCGCCAGCAGACCACTTCTGTTTACTTCCCGCCATGTTTTCTACTTGGGTCTGCGAAAGTGGAAAGACGTCACGCTGAAGTTGTACGCATGCGCATTGGGCTTTTTTCACCCTTTCTTTCCGAATGGGTGTATACATGCACGTCTATCCGAATGAAGATCGGACAAAACCACCTCTCTCGATCGGAAGTAAATTTCTTTCGGATCAGGCTGCATCGGATCAAAACATTCTGATTGACATGTTTACATGATGTCTTTTTTATCCGATTGGGCGTTTATTCCGATTAAATGTGCCCATGTAAATGTAGCTAATGTCTTTTCACTGAAACTTTTACATATTTCCTTTTTTTTTACATCTAATAAACCAACAGAGATACAAGCTGCAGGTGTTTATATTTGAGGTTTTTGTACAGCTGCTCCACTGACTTCAGTCACTGTGTGTCGAGCACAATAATAAACAGCTGAATCTTCAGTCTTCAGGCTGTTTAACTGCAGATAAACCTGCTGTTGGTTGTTGTCTCTGGAGATGATGAACCGACCCTGAACGGATTGCGAGTAGAACTGCTTGCTGCCATCAGTGTATATGTAGGCGATCCACTCCAGTCCTTTTCCAGGAGCCTGCCTGATCCAGACCATCCCATAGCTGCTGAATGTGAATCCAGAACCTGTACAGGTCAGTTTGTGGGATTCTCCTGGTCTTTTAATCACTTCAGATCCAGACTGAGTCAGAGTCTGACCATCAACACCTGTTACATCAAGAAATGAAGGTCACACATTTAAACCATCACACAAATATTTCCTTCTAATAATAATCAGTGTAAATCTTCACCTGTACAGCAGATAGTTAAAAGCAGCAGCCCTGTTCTATAATCCATCATGTTAACCTGAGTGTTCAGTGTTCTCTGTCATCATCTCTGCTCTCACATAAATAGAAGGTGGAAGATATTTGAGTTTTGCATTGACTCCTCCTCACAGGAAGAATGACACTGGACTGGAATCATGTTTCAGTGTGAAACTTGAATGTTTGCTGCTGTTTCATTCAACATTTTGCTTCACTTCAACACATCAGGAACACAAAGAGCAAATATTTACATCATAATCTCCTGAAGAGAAAATCTGCTGCATCAACTAAACAAAAGGTCAAACACATGAAGATGGTCAGGAACTTTTCAAGCAGCTGTTGTTGTAGTGAACCAGGATGTTGATTTATGTTCAGACATGTTTTGAAGAGTTACTGTAGGTTTATATTTGTGCTGTTTCATAACACTGAGCAAATCATGAGGTTAGTTATTTCCTCTGTAGGTAAAAAAGCTGCTTTTTGTATTACAGTAACTGCTCTGAAATTATTAGTGGTGTTAAAGCACTTCCTGTAGTTGATGATGAGTATTACTCCTGGAGGCTGAGAGGTGTTCAAGCTCTGAGAGGTTTTTAGCTTTTAATGCTGCTGTTATTAAACCCATAACATTATATTTGAATGAAACTTAGTCCCAAATTTAGACTTTTTTAGAGGCATGCAAGCAATCTTAAAGATGCTATTTCACACAAATTTCATGACTTTGTGGCTATTTGTTAAAGAGGCCCATCTGATAAAAACGGTTTTTCTGAGGTTTCTGTTGAATATTTTAGCTCCACAGGTGTTCTTACCTTCATAGTGGGTGTGAAAACAGGTCAACAACTTCTCTTTCAGTTTTTATCTCTCAAACTACGCGGGTGGTGATAAAACCCGAGTTCGAACAGCCTGTATCTGTTTCGTCACAACTCCTTTGATCGTTAGTTTTCATCAGCTCCCGCAGTTGAAACCACGCCATAGCATGTTGCTGGCTAAAAGCTGTAGCATAAGACGTAAAAAACAAGAAGAGAGTACGTGAGCTGTTGCCATGCACAGTGGGGCAGGAAACAGCATACGTTCCTCTCATAGGCTAGTTTTTTAGCCAATATTAGTCCAGCAAATTTGAATAATGAATATTCATGAGTTGCTGCCGAAACAAGCTGAATTTTGACGCAGAGAGATTGAAATGTCTGTTAATCAGTGTTTCTTAACGTTTTTTAGATATAAAATGTTTCATATTACAGGTTAACCCCCTTTAAAGAGGCCATTTCACAAAGGTTTCATGACTTTGTGGTTGTTTCTTAAGTATTAACCTGTTATATGAAACATTTTATATCTAAAAAACATTAGGAAACACTGATTAACAGACAATTCAATCTCTTTGCGTCAAAATTCAGCTTGTTTCGGCAGCATCTCAGACTTCGGGCTGCCCCACTGCAGTTTTTATTAAAGGTCCTGTATCATGAAAAATCAACTTTTTGGAGCTTTTAACCATGTTGTGATGCTATATCTTTATTTAAAAGACCTCCAGAGTGGTTTTTGGCTTAATTCGTGCATTCCCGAGTAATCAGGCTGAAACCTGCGCTCTGAGCAGCTGCCTTACTCGCTCATGTAAAACGGCTGAATTGAGCCCCTTTACGTCACAGTGTCGTATCAGGAAGTTCCTGACCAATCCCTGCTGCCCCTGTAGTAGGTATGAGGCGAGCTGCGAGAGTCCAAAACAATTTGTCAGGAGCTCATCACGGCAGATGTCTAACCTACAGCCCAGAGTTCCCACACTTCAACCACCTGCTGCTCTTTATTAGCATGAGCTGCTAATAAAGACTTATCAACTCGACCCTGCTAATCACATATCAGTATGAATCCAGCTTTACAGCTGAGCTCCACGTCACTGCAGCCCGTCCCACAACCGGATAAAAGACACAGTCACTCATCCTCACCTCACGGAGCTCCTGTTAGCCTCCGTGCTGCTTTATTAATCCAGCCTCAGACCTCAGACCAGTCCCGGTCTCTCTCTCTCTGTCCTCCTCGTTCTTGGCTGCTGGTCTCGCGGTCAGCGACTATGGTCGCTGCCTCCAGAAACCCGCTCCTCGCCTACGACCTGTCTCACTTCACTCGTCTGATCCCAGTATTGGTGTCATCTCCCGGGTCGGATGAGATCCAGTCGCGAGTGGACCGTCCTTCCCTCCAGACGCTCCTCACCACCGAGCGTCCTCTGACAAATTAGCACTTCCATTTCCTTGTATTTCATTCTAAAAGTTTCTCGTCGAAAATGTGCATTTGGCTGCGAGAGTTACAGAAGTTTATTTAGTGTTTCTAAACAGAAAAAAAAAATCACAGTTGGGAGGCGGGGTTTTAGGTAAACCGAGCGTTTTTACTTCCTGGTCACAGAATAACTCGAGAACATAAGTTATATTTCAGGACAAATGAAGTGAATATAACTCAAACAGTAAGGTTTTATCATATATGTGCCAATCCCAGACGTTGAAAACTGTAAAATAGCCTGATACAGTCCCTTTAATGTAGAAACTGTATCATTATGGTTTATGTCATTTCATTTTATTCTTATTATCTAGTTGTTGTTATAAAGTTGTTTTTTGTTTTCAGTGATTCTCTTATTGGATTCTTCTCTGTGTTCCTGGACATTGTTTCCCTCAGCTGTCTGTTACTCAGCACCTCACACCTGTGTCTCACCTGTTAATCGGCTCCCCGGCTCTTCATCTAGTGACCCAGGGGTGTCTAAATCCAGGCCTCGAGGGCCACTATCCTGCATGTTTTGGATGTTTCCCTGCCTGAGCACACCATCCTGTCAAACTGTGGGTCCTCTGCTTTGTCTTCCTCTCTGTAGTCAGATAAGTACAAGTGGATGATAACAAAGTTTTGCATTGACTCCACATCAAAGTAAAAAAAAAAAAAACAACAACATAATTTTCAATCATGAAATTCCTGTGACCAAAAGGCTATTTTATTTTCTCCAGATATCTTGTCTATGCAACATTTGTCTCTGATTTTTAGTTAGTTTAGTAAAGTTTAGTTCCTCACTACGCTGCACATGTGAAGGTGTAACTGGACAAAAAGATTTAGAGAACATTAAATATCCAGAATGATCAAATATACCTGAGCTGTATGTGAAGTTTGAATTAGTTTAATTGTTGAAACAATATAAATTGACAAACATAGCACCACTGCTAATGCTAAATTAGATTAACCTGGCTCTGCCAGATCTATGTGTAGCCCCACCTCTTGTCGAGTAGTAAGCTCCTTCAGATGTTGACATTTCACTTGTTACTGTGGATGACTTTTAAGGTTAGGTTGTTTGTGGTGGTTAACTGTAGTCATTGTAAAGTTGTCAAGCAAGGGGCTGTCTTTGAACGATTTGTTCAGCACTCATAAGTTCAATAAATTTCCTGTATTTGTGACAAAAGCCCGCCAGAAAAATGAAAAACGCTAAAAGAAAAAAAAAAAAAGCCCCCTATTTCGTGTCTTTTCAAAATAACAGTATGGGATTAAAAACAGCAATACATTTGGATGAACACCCTCAGAGCTCTGACATTTTAACTTTGTTCCATAAGATGGAAATGTGAACTTTTATTCATTTTTTTCATTAACCTTAAGTAGATAGAATTTCTCTGTTTTAACCATAAATATAAACATACTGTAGGTAGGGATGAATGATGACGAGAGTAAGTTACTCAGTTCTGTTGTTTTCTCTTCACAGGTGTTTCAGATCTGCCATAAACTCTTTGTTTGTTGAAACAAAAACCAACAACACAAAGGCACTTTTTAGAACCACTCTGTCTTGTTAACACATCTTTGTTCTATGTGAGTGTACGTGTGTATATGTGTGTGTTTGAGAGAGAGAGCGATTGCCTCCGTTTGTCTCATCTGTCCATCTCTTTGTGAGCTTGTCAGCGTTTCTGATCAGTCGCCACCATGAGTGATTCAGAAGTTATGGGCCTGGACCACCTGGTCGATCAATGTGAGCTCAATCATCACCTGCACAGTTTTGGGAATTTACTTGGTGAGGTGGAGGAGGGAGTGGCAGCAGCACGACCACCTGAACCAAGGGTGAAGTGGAAAAAGAGAGACATAGATGGAAACGTGCTCTCTCAGAGGCCAAGATCAAGGAGGAATCAGTCAAATCAGGGTCAGTATTGGTTTTTTAATCAATATATTTTGATGATCTGATTTTATTTGATATGTTTATTCAGTCATATTATTCCACAAACCAACAGTCAATACAAAAAACTTATTTTGTCTATCCTTTTAAAACAATATTATGTGCGATGGTCTTCAGACTCTCTCTCCATCTCAACATTCCATCCTGAGCTTGTGCCATTTCAGGCTGATAACCATGCTTCAAATTTACCTTGAGATGTTTAAAAAAATGTTAATCTTATATATGCAGAATTTTATCTATGTTTTTCCTGATACAGCTGGTCACAGTCGCAAGACTGATCCTCCCTTCACTGCTCCTGACACCACCTGTGAGGTGAGCTTTGCTCCAGACACTGTCGGTATGTACTTCATTCTTCTCTCCAATATCCCAAAGCACAATGTTTATTCATATTAGTATGTACCATGTATCTCACACTGAGTCATAATATAAATTTCATGTTCATATGTTCATTTTGCCAGAATACTGAACAACATTTCAGTTTACCTTTCACTGTCACAAATATTGTAAGGAGTGGCTGTGACAGTGAAAGGTAAACTGAAATGTTTACCTTATAATCATATATATATATATATATACATATAGTTTTGTCGCCGCCACTCCGTGCTTGCTCAGGATGGGAGATTGGACCGGATCAAGTCAAGATTCGATCCAATCTGTTTGGTTTCCTTAGCTAAGCTATTATGAATTTGGCTTGTCTGTTAAACGCCTTGAGGTGACATTGTCATGAACTGACGCTATAAAAAATAAAGTTGAATTGAATATAGTTTTCCATACTATCTTAACAGAAAGTTTTCTACAAGATCTCCAGCACTCACTGAATGATGCTAGTGATGAACAGGAAGTATCAAGAGTGCCTCTTAACTCTTCCTCCAACTGGAGCACACGAAAAAGTGTCTTGTCAGAGAGCTGGAGGGCAGAGAGACCCCGTCTTATGAATGCCATCGTTTCAAAACAATTTGTGGCCACACATATCTGCCAACAGTGTGAGAGCAATACAGCAGCTGTCCGTTGTCGGGACTGTCGACCACAGCCCTTCTTCTGTGCTGAATGTGATGTTGGCATACACTCCAGACACACCCTTCATAACAGAGATGCAATGATGATTCTTTCAGTCGTTGCCTCCAACAACTATCCTTGTGGACAAGGCTCTTTCCCATTGTGGTAAGAAGTGGCTAGTGGCAGTATGTATTTCTCATTTTCTCACAGGTTAAGCTTCAGTCAATGAAATCAATCAAATCAGTTAGTTTGACTATTTTAACAATTGCTCTCTAAAACATAATCTGTCAGGGTCTGGGGTTTTTGTGTTGGGGATTGATGTTGGTGATGGCTTTTTTCACTGTAAGTTGTGTGTTTCACTGGTGACTATGGGGATCTCTGCAGCTGGTGAGTGTGGTGCTTGTGACACTAATTGTCAGTTCCAGGGCGTGGCAGTCATCAGTGGTTGCAGGTGTGGATCGTTACCCAGCTCAGGAGAGCTGGGTATTTAAACAGAGGAAGAACCACAGACAGGCGCCAGTTCGTTCTCTTACACAACCTTAACGTGGTACAGAGTGGCCAGGGAATAATTAATGACAGTTGTTTTGTTAGTGCTGCTAACCTGCCTTCTCTCCCTTCATCTCGTAGTCATATATGCTGGAGCGCTCCTCCAGTTCTGAGTGCCTCACCGGTCACCGCGCTGCTGTCAATCTTGCCACAGTAACGACTGGGTAGACAGCCCCTGGAGCCGGATAGAGGACTCATCTCCGACGGGGTTTTAGCGGTCGTGAGCTATCCGACCCACTCTCCTTTCCCCGTTCCCGGACCCGTGTCCTGGAGCATCCTCCAGAGCCAGTGCCTCTGCGTGGTGAGTTACCCGCTTATCGTGAGCACTGGCTTGGACACGGAAGAGTTAGAGCTCAGTTGCGGAGGTACAGTGGGGCAAAGAAGTATTTAGTCAGCCACCAATTGTGTAAGTTCTCCCACTTAAAAAGATCAGAGAGGCCTGTAATTTTCATCATAGGTATACCTCAACTATGAGAGACAAAATGAGGAAAAAAAATCCAGAAAATCACATTGTCTGATTTTTAAAGAATTTATTTGCAAATTATGGTGGAAAATAAGTATTTGGTCACCTACAAACAAGTAAGATTTCTGGCTTTCACAGACCTGTAACTTCTTTAAGAGGCTCCTCGGTCCTCCACTCGTTACCTGTATTAATGGCACCTGTGTGAACTCGTTATCAGTATAAAAGACACCTGTCCACAACCTCAAACAGTCACGCTCCAAACTCCACTATGGCCAAGACCAAAGA
>SSNP01000190.1:264008-275662 GCA_006937955.1 Pachypanchax playfairii
GCTCGCGAGGGTCCAGGTTCCAGTTCTCGCGAGGGTCCAGGTTCCAGTTCTCGCGAGGGTCCAGGTTCCAGTTCTCGCGAGGGTCCAGGTTCCAGTTCTCGCGAGGGTCCAGGTTCCAGTTCTCGCGAGGGTCCAGGTTCCAGTTCTCGCGAGGGTCCAGGTTCCAGTTCTCGCGAGGGTCCAGGCTCCAGGTCTCGCGAGGGTCCCGATGCCTCCAGGTCTCGCGAGGGTCCCGACGCCTCCAGGTCTCACGAGGGTCCCGACGCCTCCAGGTCTCACGAGGGTCCCGACGCCTCCAGGTCTCACGAGGGTCCCGACGCCTCCAGGTCTCACGAGGGTCCCGACGCCTCCTGTTCGCCCGAGGGTCCCGACGCCTCCTGTTCGCCCGAGGGTCCCGACGCCTCCTGTTCGCCCGAGGGTCCCGACGCCTCCTGTTTGCCCGAGGGTCCCGCCGACCGCTGTCCGCCTGAGGGACCCGTCGACCGCTGTCCGCCTTCTCCTGGGTTCGAGGGCGTTGCAGTCCGCAACACGCCTCCAACGCCAGGGGCCGAGGGCGTCGCCGTCCGCGACGGCCCTCCAGCGCTTCCTCCCGGGTCCGAGGACGTCGCAGTCCGCGACGGTCCTCCAACGCCTGGGTCCGAGGGCGTCGCCGTACGCGACGCGCCTCCAACGCCAGGGTCCGAGGACGTTGCCGTCCGCGACGGTCCTCCAATGCCTGGGTCCGAGGGCGTCGCCGTTCGCGACGCGCCTCCAACGCCAGGGTTCGAGGATGTCGCCGTCCGCGACGCTCCTCCAACGCCAGGGTTCAAGGACGTCGCCGTCCGCGACGGTCCTCCAACGCCTCCGCCTGGGTTCGAGGACGTCGCCGTCCGCGACGGTCCTCCAACACTTCAGACTGGGTTCGAGGAAGTCGCCGTCCGCGACGTTCCTCCAACGCCGAGGTCCGGGGACGTCGCCGTCCGCGACGGTTCCCCGATGGCATCAGATCCGGTTCCTAGACCTCCAAGACCACCCAGACCTCCATTCGGCATCAGCGGCCGTCTCTCTGCTGGCAGCAGTGGCCGCACTCCGGATGCCAGGCGCCTCCTCGTTCCGCGGCTCTGAAGTCGCGCTCCAGACGTCAGGCGCCTCCTCACTCCGCGGCTCTCAGGCCGCACTCTAGGCGCGCGGCGCCTCTTCGCCTCGCGGCACCAAGGCCGCCCGTCAGGCGCGCTGCGCCTCTTCGCCTCGCGGCACCAAGGCCGCTCTCCAGGCGCGCTGCGCCTCTTCGCCTCGCGGCACCAAGGCCGCTCTCCAGGCGCGCTGCGCCTCTTCGCCTCGCGGCACCAAGGCCGCTCTCCAGGCGCGCTGCGCCTCTTCGCCTCGCGGCACCAAGGCCGCTCTCCAGGCGCGCTGCGCCTCTTCGCTTTGCGGCTCCAAGGCCGCCCTCCAGGCGCGCTGCGCCTCATCGCCTCGCGGCTCCAAGGCCGCCCTCCAGGCGCGCTGCGCCTCATCGCCTCGCGGCACCAAGGCCGCCCTCCAGGCGCGCTGCGCCTCATCGCCTCGCGGCTCCAAGGCCGCCCTCCAGGCGCGTTGCGCCTCAACGCTCAGCGGCGCCCAAGCCGCACCTCAGGCGCGCTGCGCCTCAACGCTCAGCGGCGCCCAAGCCGCACCTCAGGCGCGCTGCGCCTCAAGGCTCCGCGGCGTCCAGGCCGCACCATAGGCGCGCTGCGCCTCAAGGCTCCGCGGCGTCCAGGCCGCACCATAGGCGCGCTGCGCCTCAAGGCTTCGCGGCACCCAGGTCGTCCTCCAGAGTCTGGGCACCTCTCCTCTCGGCCTCCAGGCCGTCCCCCGGACTGTCGGCGCCCTTCAGAGCAGCATCCTGGCCGCCCTCCGGACTCTGGGCGCCTCTCAGACTGGAGTCCAGGAACTCCTTATTATGGCCTAGGCCGCCTCCTGACTCTCTGCGCCTAGGGCGCTTTTGGTTCCCAGGTTTGACTTTGTTTATGTTAGCCTGGGGTTTTTTGTTGGCTTGACTCTGACTTTGGGTTTGTCCCCCCTGCATTACCTCCCACCTCCCACCCGTACTGGGGTTTTGTGTTTGGGACGTCGGGTGCCGCCCCTTAAGGGGGGGGGTCCTGTCAGGGTCTGGGGTTTTTGTGTTGGGGATTGATGTTGGTGATGGCTTTTTTCACTGTAAGTTGTGTGTTTCACTGGTGACTATGGGGATCTCTGCAGCTGGTGAGTGTGGTGCTTGTGACACTAATTGTCAGTTCCAGGGCGTGGCAGTCATCAGTGGTTGCAGGTGTGGATCGTTACCCAGCTCAGGAGAGCTGGGTATTTAAACAGAGGAAGAACCACAGACAGGCGCCAGTTCGTTCTCTTACACAACCTTAACGTGGTACAGAGTGGCCAGGGAATAATTAATGACAGTTGTTTTGTTAGTGCTGCTAACCTGCCTTCTCTCCCTTCATCTCGTAGTCATATATGCTGGAGCACTCCTCCAGTTCTGAGTGCCTCACCAGTCACCGCGCTGCTGTCAATCTTGCCACAGTAACGACTGGGTAGACAGCCCCTGGAGCCGGATAGAGGACTCATCTCCGACGGGGTTTTAGCGGTCGTGAGCTATCCGACCCGCTCTCCTTTCCCCGTTCCCGGACCCGTGTCCTGGAGCATCCTCCAGAGCCAGTGCCTCTGCGTGATGAGTTACTCGCTTATCGTGAGCACTGGCTTGGACACGGAAGAGTTAGAGCTCAGTTGCGGAGGTACGCGACTGGCTCTTTCCCTCTGGCTCCTGTCTGTCCCTGGTCGCCTCTGGATCCACACCTCTCCGGTGAGCGCGCTGCTGCCTCCCCTGCTGGACCCACGCAGGCATCGACAGCACCGCGTCCCGGACCTCACCGCACTGCCTCGACTCCTGGAGCACCACCCCCGCTGCAGTGTCCCTTGGATCTCACCACACGCAGCTTCAGTCACCGCGTCACTGTGAGTATCCAAGCACTATCCCCGCACACTGCAGCGGGCTGTTTTCATATGTCAATAACGAGCCTCTCCTCCAGGATCGAGTCTCCACCCCACTGCCGTTCCAGTCCTGTGTTTTTCATCGTGCACATTTCATATTCTCTGCATTGTTGTCTTGTGCATATAGTACAATAAACTCACTTTTACTGATCCCTGGTTCTCGTGTGTGTGTCTTGGAGTTGGGTCNGTATAAGAGACAGCTATGGAACCGTACATAACTAAAACTTGTGATAACAATTGATCATCAACTAACTAAAGAACACTATCTGCCACGTTGTCAAATACAGTTTAATGCAATTTTAGCTTGAAGGGTGATTGTCTAAAGCGAGGGCCATGTGCAAGCACAAGATCTTGAATGAGAAAATTCTCACAAAGACACAGCCTACTTGTCACTTATGAGTAAGTTTGAGAAGAGCTCCAGCAGGCCTTTTAAGGACTTTGTTAAGACTTTTATTTTACTTCTTTTAAAGATTTTAAGACTTTATGTTTACAGTGTATAATATCCAAAGAGCTGTTGCCATTGTGCAGTGATCCCAGGGCCGTTACTTTGTAAAGCAGACATGATGACCACAACACAATAGAACTTTAAGTTCTTCCATTACACTCTTATATTGAAGGGTAGATTTGCATGGAAGTTGAAATAGTAAGGAATTGCACCTTTCACAGATCATTGAGATGTCCACATTAATGATTCCACTGGGGATTGAACCCAGACCCTTCTGCGTGTGAGGCAGACGTGATGACCATTACACTATGGAACCTATAAACTGAGATAACAGTTGATCATCAACAAAGTAAAGTCCCCCAACTGCCACGTTATCAAATCCAGTTTGATACAACTTTAGCTTGCAAAGTGGTTGAGTACAACTAGGACCATGTGCATGCATGAGACTTGGTATGACAAACTTCTCAAAAAGAAAATGCCCACTTCTCATTTATGAGGACATTGGAGAAATTATCCCCTTTGAACTTTTACATAACAGGGATTACTATGGACTTTGGAAAATGTATTTTTTACCATTATTTGATCACTTTTTAAAAAGATTTCAATATTTTTTGTTAACATCAAATGATATCCAAAGAATAACAAAATTGCTGGATATTCTTTGCGTATAGCAGATGTGATGACCATTACACTATGGAACCTATAGAAATATAACTTGTGATAACAGTTGATCATAAACTAACTAAAACACACTATCTGCCACATTGTCAAATACAGTTAAATGCAATTTTAGCTTATAGAGTGATTGTCTAAAGCTAGGGCCATGTGCAAGCACAAGACATTGTGTGAGAAAATTCTCACAAAGTCACAGCAGACTTGTCACTTGAGAGTAAGTTTGAGAAGAGTTCCAGCAGGCCTTTTAAGGACTTTGTAAAGACTTTTATTTCACTTCTTTAGAAGATTTTAACACTTTTTGTTTACAGTGTGTAATATCCAAGGAGCTGTTGCCATTGTGCAGTGATTCAAGGAACGTAACTTTGTAAAGCAGACATGATGACCACGACACAATAGAACCTTCAGTTCTTCCATTACACTCTTATACAGAAGGGTAGATTTGCATGGAATTTCAAATAGTAGGGAATTGCACATTTCACAGATCATTGAGATGTCTACGTTACGATTCCACTGGGGATTGAACGCAGACCCTTCTGTGTGTTAGACAGATGTGATGACCATTACACTATGGAACCGTACGTAACTAAAACTTGTGATAATAATTGATCATCAACTTACTAAAGAACACTATCTGCCACGTTGTCAAATACAGTTTAATGCAATTTTAGCTTGTAGAGTGATTGTCTAAAGCTAGGGCCATGTGCAAGCACAAGAACTTGTATGAGAAAATTCTCACAAAGACACAGCCTACTTGTCACTTATGAGTAAGTTTGAGAAGAGCTCCAGCAGGACTTTTAAGGACTTTGTAAAGACTTTTACTTCACTTCTTTTAAAGATTTTAACACTTTTTGTTTACAGTGTATAATATCCAAAGAGCTGTTGCCATTGTGCAGTGATCCCAGGGGCGTAACTTTGTAAAGCAGACATGAAGACCACAACGCAATAGAACTTTTAGTTCTTCCATTACACTCTTATATTAGATTTGAAGAGAAAATTGGCATGAAATGTCAAATAGTAGGGAATTGCACATTTCACAGATCATTGAGATGTCTACATTAATGATTCCACTAAAGGGATTGAACCCAGACCCTTCTGCGTATAAGGCAGACGTGATGACCAATACACTATGGAACCTATAAACTGAGATAACAGTTGATCATCACTAAAGTAATGTCCCCCAACTGCCACATAATTAAATCCAGTTTGACACAACTTTAGCTTGCAAAGTGGTTGAGTACAACTAGGACCATGAGCATGCATGAGACTTGGTCTGACAAACTTCTCAAAAAGAAAATGCCCACTTCTCATTTATGAGGACATTGGAAAAATTATCCCGTTGAACTTTTACATAACAGGGATTACTATGGACTTTGGAAAATGTATTCTTTTACCATTATTTGATCACTTTTTAAAAAGATTTCAATACTTTATGTTAACAATAAATGATATCAAAAAATAACAAAATTGCTGGATATTCTTCGCGTAAAGCAGATGTGATGACCATTACACTATGGAACCTATATAAATATAACTTGTGATAACAGTTGATCATCAACTAACTAAAACACACTATCTGCCACATTGTCAAATACAGTTTAATGCAATTTTAGCTTGTAGAGTGATTGTCTAAAGCTAGGGCCATGTGCAAGCACAAGACCTTGTATGAGAAAATTCTCACAAAGACACAGCCTACTTGTCACTTATGAGGTAAGTTTGAGAAGAGTTCCAGCAGGCCTTTTAAGGACTTTGTAAAGACTCTTATTTCACTTCTTTTTAACATTTTAACACTTTGTGTTTACAGGGTATAACATCCATGGAGCTGTTGCCATTGTGCAGTGATCCCAGGAACGTAACTTTGTAAAGCAGACATGATGACTACGACACAATAGAACCTTCAGTTCTTCCATTGCACTCTTATATTGAAGGGTAGATTTGCATGGAATTTCAAATAGTAGGGAATTGCACATTTCACAGATCATTGAGATGTCTACATTAATGATTCCACTGGGGATTGAACCCAGACCCTTCCGCGTGTAAGGCAGACATGATGACCAATACACTATGGAACCTATAAACTAAGATAACAGTTGATCATCACTAAAGTAATGTCCCCCAACTGCCACATAAATAAATCCAGTTTGACACAACTTTAGCTTGCAAAGTGGTTGAGTACAACTAGGACCATGAGCATGCATGAGACTTGGTCTGACAAACTTCTCAAAAAGAAAATGCCCACTTCTCATTTATGAGGACATTAGAGAAATTATCCCGTTGAACTTTTAGATAACAGGGATTACTATGGACTTTGAAAAATGTATTCTTTTACCATTTTTGATCACTTTTTAAAAAGATTTCAATACTTTATGTTAACAATAAATGATATCCAAAAAATAACAAAATTGCTGGATATTCTTCGCGTAAAGCAGATGTGATGACCATTACAGTATGGAACCTATATAAATATAACTTGTGATAACAGTTGATCATAAACTAACTAAAACACACTATCTGCCACATTGTCAAATACAGTTTAATGCAATTTTAGCTTGTAGAGTGATTGTCTACAGCTAGGGCCATGTGCAAGCACAAGACATTGTGTGAGAAAATTCTCACAAAGACACAGCCTACTTGTCACTTGTGAGTAAGTTTGAAAAGAGTTCCAGCAGGCTTTTTAAGGACTTTGTAAAGACTCTTATTTCACTTCTTTTAAAGATTTTAACACTTTTTGTTTACAGTGTGTAATATCCAAGGAGCTGTTGCCATTGTGCAGTGATCCCAGAAACATAACTTTGTAAAGCAGACATTATGACCACAACACAATAGAACCTTCAGTTCTTCCATTACACTCCTATATTGAAGGGTAGATTTGCATGGGATTTCAAATAGTAAGGAATTGCACATTTCACAGATCATTAAGATGTCTACATTAATTATTCTACTTGGGATTGAACCCAGACCCTTCTACAAATAAGGCAGACGTGATGACCATTACACTATGGAATCTATAAACGCAAATAACAGTTGATCATCACTAAAGTAAAGTCCCCCAACTGCCACGTAATTAAGTCCAGTTTGATACAACTTTAGCTTGCAAAGTGGTTGAGTACAACTAGGACCATGTGCATGCATGAGACTTGGTATGACAAACTTCTCAAAAAGAAAATGCCCACTTCTCATTTATGAGGACATTGGAGAAGTTATCCCGTTGAACTTTTACATAACAGGGATTACTATGGACTTTGGAAAATGTATTCTTTACCATTATTTGATCGCTTTTTAAAAAGATTTCAATACTTTATGTTAACAATAAATGATATCCAAAGAATAACAAAATTACTAGATATTCTTCACTTAAAGCAGATGTGATAACCACTATACTGCAGATTTTGTGTTTTTGCACTCTTACATTTCAATTTCCAGATGCTTTTGCCTCGAGGTTTGAAAGACTCAGCTATTGTAAATATCCAATACAGTGCTTGGTCAATATTTATGATTCCACTGGGGATTGAACTAGAGGTGTGCATCTCTACCTGCCTCACGATTCGATCCGATTCCGATTATCTGCCTAAAGATTCGATTTAATTCTGCAATGCATCACGATTCTTCGCATTCAATTTTTCAATAACTTACTACAAGCAGTCGGATATTGTTTTGAATTCTTTTTTATTACGGTATACCTGACAAAACATAAATCTTTCCACTGAAGCGAACGAACATTTTTAAAGTGTGCTGCCTATTACTTAAATAAAAAATATGTATAAAAAATAAAATGTTCAGTACAGCAGCTATAAGACAGAATTCTACATTTCACATGTAGTGTACCAAAATAAATAGCATAGGCTTAGCCTGTATATTTAAAAGTGCAATTACTCAAATAAAACAATTCCTTGTTTTTCATTCAAAGTGTGCTGGAGAAAACATTTTTAGCAGCTTAAAGACAAGGACACTTGAGAACCTGGATTGAGTGGGAATCACATCATACAGCTGCAACAAAGATGTAAACATAAATCTTAATAAACAAAACAAAAAGCATAGGCCTAGCCTACCTATTAAAGAGTGCACATATTCAAATTTCAGAACAAAACTATTCCTTGTTTTCCGTTCAAAGTGTGGTGGATAAAACATTTTAGCAGCTTAAAGACAAGAACACTTAAGAACCTGAGGACTGAGTGGTAATCACATCATACAGCTGCAACATAGCTGTAAATAAATCTTAATAAACAAAGCTGTAAACCTAAAACAAATAGGATAAGGCCTAGCCTACACCTACAATCAGTTTCAGAGGAAATGTACTGTTTGACCTTACCGTACAATAACTGCATACTCTTCAGCATTTTGGAATTTCAAGGTTCTTGTGTAAAAACACTAGGTGATCCACATGTTCTGGTTTGAGAGTGCTTCTCTTTGCAGTGACAACATCTCCTGCAGTGGAGAAGACTCTCTCTGCAGACACACTTGTTCCTGGGATACACAAGTATCTCTTTGACAGTTTGGACAGGAGAGGAAAGGTGAACTCATGGCCACGCCACCAGTTCAAGGGATCTTCGGTGAGAGGCAGAGATGGAGATTTGCAGTAGTTGTCTACTTCCTCCTCAGCCCTGGCATGGGTGGTTTTGTTTTGCACTGCAGCCTTATTGTCAGTGAATGCATGTCCAAGCAAACTCACAAGCAGTGATGATGAGGCCTTCCGTTTGGCAGCAGATGGGCTGGAGGGAACTTTGTCCTTCCTGCACATGTTGTCCTCCACACACAGTATCTCTTCTTCAAACTGGATTCCAGAACTCCTTGTTGCAGCAGACACTTCATCTGTTTCTGTTCCCTCTTTCTGTGAACAAAAAGAGAGACACAAGCAAAAAACAGCAGTTAGCACTTAGTATTCTTAAAACATTAGGCCTATGCTCAGCTCACTTAACATTACAAATTAGACAATTTAATAATAATTTTACTTTAAAAATTTTTACTTGGCAAGTTAAGTTTTACATAGTGAAATTAAATTACCTCCAAAGCTGCAGCCTGTGTCACGACATCTCTGTAGATCTCCAATTCCTCATCTGCTGTGAGGAAAGGCAGTCCCTTGAAACGTGGATCCAGGGCAGAGGCTGTATAAAGCAACTTCTTCTCTGCCTCAGAGTTGTATCTCTTTTGGAGATCTGTTCTGATTGCATTCTTGATCTCACGGATTACTGGTGGGTCAACAGTGGTGTCTGACATGTTCTGAAGGAGCTGTGCATAGAGTGGTGCAATCAGACAGACTGTTGGATTGCTTTCCTCTGACAACAATGTAGTGGCATCTTTCATTGGTCTTAAGGCCTTCACTGCATGTGCTGTGTTCTCCAGTTCCGTTTTGTTGAGAGTGTAATGTTCAGCATCATCTTTTGCGATCTGAGGACTCAGCAGGGCAGCGTGGATTGCGGATTGCTGTTCCAAGTACCTCTCCATCATATCATGCGCACTATTCCACCTTGTTGCCACATCCGTTTTCAGTTTATGGATTGGCAGACCAATAACTTTCTGGTTTACTTGCAACTGGTGGTTTGCAACAGTGCTGCGATGAAAAAATGTTGACACACGTCGGATTCTGCACAGAAGTCTGGAAATCATCTGCAGTTTAAGTGCCCGCTGTGCAGCGAGATTCAGTGTGTGCGCAAAGCATTTTACATGAGGGAACTTCCCAACTTCAGCCGCACGTATCATGTTGGACGCGTTGTCTGTCACAAGCACAACATCTTTGTCTGTTAGGTGCCATTCATCCACAGCTTCAGACAGTAACTCCGCCAGATTAGCACCCGTGTGACTCTCATAAACAGCTCTAGTCTGCAGCACATGGGATAAAATCTTCCAGTCCTCGCTTATATAATGTGCCGTGATTGTTACGTACGACTCTGTTGCAGTTGAGGTCCACGAATCGCATGTAATGGCTACACGGCTAGCTTTACTCATGGATTTCATTACCTGGGCTTTGGTTTCGTCGTACAATGCAGGGACAGCAGTTTCAGTGAAGTGTCTTCTTGTCGGCAGGTTATACCGAGGCTCGAGTGTCTTCAAAAGGTAACGAAACCCGCCATTTTCTACCACAGAATAAGGCCGTAGATCCTTCGCAATAAAGCATGCAACAGAACGGGTGATCCTCTTCCCTCTTTCCGAAGAAGACGGCAAAGTTGTCATCGCTTGTTCGATTGTTGGCTGGGATGTGCTCACTGTTTTTGTGGCTGTTGCTGCCGAAGTCCTCACAGGATGGAAACGTTCAAAATGTTTCGTCATATTAGTTGTATTCCCAAAGTACTTTATTTTCGTGTGGCAGATTTTACACACAGGGTGCGTCTTATCAAGCTTACCGTCAAGCTCATAAAAGCCGAAATTGTTCCAGACGTCTGATTTAAGTTTAATGGGTGCATCTTTGATCGCTCCTGTGCATCTCGTCGTTTCCCCGCCGTCGGACATTGTTTTTAGTGACGATACTCCAACGCAGTGCGCATGTAACTGCAACTCTCCCCCCGGAAGTAGTTGAAAAACCTCAAAACTTTATTGTCCAAGGTGGCCAGAAAAATAATATAATTAAAGGAGAAAAAGGCGATTATGTCACATGCTGCATCGATGCAGAATCGTGCACGGCCGAATCTCGATGCATCTTAGAATCGATCATTTTTCCCACCTCTAATATATATATATAGATGGTAAATGGTAAATGTCCTGTATTTGTATAGCGCTTTTCTAGTCATTCAGACCACTCAAAGTGCTTTCACACTACAAGGTTTTGCATTCACCCATTCACACAACCCGATATGTAAACTCGGGGGAGAGGGTAGGGGCTAACACTCACACAACCCGATACGCAGATCGGGGGGCAACATGGGGTTCAGTGTCTTGCCCAAGGACACTTCGACATGTAGCGGTGGAAGCCGGGATCAATCTACCAACCTTCAAATTGGAGGACGACCGCTCTAACCACTGAGCCACAGCCGCCCCCTTTATCTATATATAGATATACTGTATATAGATTATACTGTGAAATACATTTCCTATTGATCAATAAATTAATTGTTTTACTAATTTTGTGTAGTTGTAGATCATTCACAGTGATTCTGTACCCATATGAATGTGATTTTAATAGGGTTCATTTCCTTATTGTTAACATTTGTGACAGCTGAAAGGCTGGAGAGTGTTACAATCGTTTTTTTTATTTTTTTATTGCCCATTACCTTATCATAAATGTTTTTAAGACATGCTTAAAATTTAGATGACATTGTAAAAATATTACAAGTTAAAGTAAAGGAAACCCATCTATTTCTCCTTTGCTACAGCTACAACAACTACCCACGATGCTGATGCCTTGGCCAACAGAATTGAGGTGTTGGTGGCAAGTATCAGGCGCCGGTCTCAGCGTCTTTACAAAGATACTGATGGCAACAAAAGTCGTGCCAGGATCCACCGAAAGATCAGGGAGGAGAAGGGGATCCTTACTTCTGTTGTGGAGAAATAGAACAAAATGGTTCAAAGCACAGACACTGTGTGCTTAGAAGCCATTCTGTCAGGC
>SSNP01000190.1:285566-303279 GCA_006937955.1 Pachypanchax playfairii
GGACAATACAGCATAGTGTATGATAACAGGGGTATTTATAACATTACTCTACTCTACATTCACAGAACAAAACATTGTCCATGTTCTCTTGTAATAACATAAAAAAAACCGCACTATTTGGTAGCAAATTGCACCGCGAATTACTCAAGTTACACGGGACCACCTAGCAGCTAACAACTATGGGCATGTATCGCATATGGCTGGACCGTTATTTGATAGGAAAATATAATAAAACCTGTCTGTGTACTGGCGGGCGAATACTAGACACAGTGTGACCATGATGACATGTAGCTAACTTTACTTACCTCTCCAATAACAATACTGCCAAGTCCGCATGCGTCTGGCATCCTTCTCTCTCTTTCAGCTCTCGCCATTCCGGGAATGCTCTGCCGATGTTCACCCGCGACTGAGCTCTCTCTCGGTCCCAATCACGTTTCCTTTTTTTCTGCTCGTCGGTCAAAAGTTTTTTCGTTCTTTTTGGTTCTGCCATCTTTGCGCTCCAAAGGGTGGCGTTGCTAACAACGGCAAGGGCTTCATGCCTGTATTTATGTACGTGAGTGTGAGTGCCGTAAAGCAGGTTCGTTCTCGCGAGATTAGTCGGGTCCGATCCACTGAAAGTTGCAAGTGCTGCTTTCAGGACACAGACCCCGGAGGGAGGGGAGGAACCCACGAATCACCCCGCCAAGTCCTTGTTTACCCCCACAGGGACTCTAGAAAACATTTATTGAGGTGAAAAAACTTACTTAGTTCTGCTTTAAATCAGTACGCTAGAGTTAGATTTCTTGAGTGACAAAAAGACATATCTTTGTTTGGGTTTTCCGGAGAGATTTTATCTAGATCCAGAGATCTACTCAGACCTCATTTTAAATTTATCAAAAAGACATGGTTGCCCACATTTGGGAAAGCAGATTTCCATCAGAAATGACTGTTTCATGAGATTATATCTTACCAGAAGATTTCTTGGTTCGATATTTTTAAGTGCATCCTCTAGGCTACCAACTTGCTCCATGTTCTCCATTCGTTGTACATGGTATGTTGAAGCACTGTGTTCTGCAGATCCAATGAGCTTTACTTCCTCCGTTAGTTCCACAAGTTTCTTGAGTACACATTTCTGGAATTCTTAAATGGTATGAAGTATACTAATTACATTGTATGAAACTAAAATTACCATGATCATGCATCAAATGAGCCTATTTAAAATACAAATATAGAAGTAAACAAATCTAATAAACTACTTACTGGCCATGGGCATTGGAAATATATCCATGCTGTGGTCCGCTGGAGCTCTTGCCTTTTCTGAAACAAACATTTTGAACTTATAGCTTGAAATACTGCATTTTATGAGACAGAAATTGATGACGACAACCAAATGAACTACATTAAATGGGTTTTATGCACAGCTCCACTACTTCCTAAACTTAAACGAGGTCCTCTGTTTCCTGTCTTTCATTACTGGATGAACTGATTAATCCAGGTGTGTTTGGCCATTCAATGAGGTCAGACACACCTGGATTAATCACTTCGTCCAGTAATGAAAGACAGGAAACAAAGGACCTCGTTTAAATTCAGGAAGTAGTGGAGTTGTGCATAAACCCCATTGTTTTTCAATTTTGTGTTACTTTCTGAACTACATAACACTGAGTTTTGGGTTGGATAAATGATCTGAGTGATGAAATATCCTCATTACTTGCTTTGTGCTCCCCATAGCACCTAACCCAGAATCAGTTCATTCAGTGTCATGGCAGCAAGACTGTTCCCAAAATTTTTTATTAAAATTTTCATTTAGTTGACAGGTAAATTTGTCGCCAGAAACATCCATAGTTATGAGATTAGAACCGTTCAATCTTACCTTGTCCTGATGTTCAGTGTTGTGGGGTGGCATGTTTAGCACTTCCATGACTTCGGCGATTGGAAGAGTTGTGACGCGCCCTTCTAGAGCTGGACTGCCTTGTAATAGATGAATCCTCTCGCGAATTGTGGCGTGTTCAGGGGTCGATGGAGAGCTCACGCTTTAGGTGATTTAGTTAATGTTTGCAGGCATTCATATCCAATCCAGGAGGTTAAAAATCACCATCAAATTTAATGTTTGTTCAGAAAGTATATGAAGAATTAACATTGACTGATCCATGAAGAATAGCTTTCATCGGATTTTAATCATATTACTGACACTAAGTGACCTCTATTCTGATCTGGAAACGACAATAAAGCATTTTTTTTATTACATTTCACTAGTCAGATATCTTAAACAGATGTCTGATGGTGAGCAGATTGTTCTGTGTCTGGAGAGAATAACATTAATAACACTAATTCTCCTGTTTGGCTGGAATAAAGTGACAATGTTTGTTATGTACAATGGGACAAAAACATCGGAGTTGACGTGGATTTTGTTAAGATAGATAAACAATAGCATTAATAACAAAAAGGCATCAGGAGGAAAAAGTGTCCGTAGTGATTTATTTGCAATCAACTTAAAGAAAACAAACACAGCATCTGTATCTCAGAATGTGTTGCATTTGCATTTGCATTGCCTTCATTTGTATGTTGCCTCAGAATTTGTGTAATTTTGATGTTGATTTTGTCAGGTTCTGGGGTTTTCTTTGTGTTATTCCATGTTGTAGCTTTTGGTTTTTCGGTAGTTGTGTTTTCTTTTCCAGTCATCTGTTATCACTTTGTGTTGTATGTTAGTTTTAGCCTTGCCTCCTATTCACTTCTCCTCCCGTATCCGAGTTCCTGTTTGATGTCACTGTCGTGTAGTTTCAGGTTCTCTTTTATTTTTATAAGGTTTTGACTTCCTGTTCTGTTTTCTGTTGTCATTTCCTGTTCCTGTGCCTCCACTCCCAGGTGTGTCTTGTTACTGTGATTAGTTCCTGTGTTTGTTTCCCCCATGTCCTCAGGTGTTTTGAGTTTGTGATAAGTTAGGGTTTTGTATTTAAGTCCCATGTGTTTGTCAGTCAGTGTCGGTTTGTTCTCTCTGTCAGCCCGTAGTCATTTTGATTCACACTGCTGTCAGGTTCTGGGGTTTTGTTTGTTTCATTCCATGTTGTACCTTTTGGTTGTTCTGTAGTTGTGTTTCTTTTCCAGTCATCTGTTATCACTCTGTGTTTTATATTTAGTCTTATTCAGTTCTCCTCCCGAATCGAAGTTCATGTTTGATGTCATTAGCTACGTTTACATGGGCACATTTAATCGGAATAAACGCCCAATCGGATAAAAAAGACGTCATGTAAACATGTCAATCAGAATGTTTTGATCCGATGCAGCCTGATCCGAAAGAAATTTACTTCCGATCGAGAGGGGTGGTTTTGTCCGATCTTCATTCGGATAGACGTGCATGTACACACCCATTCGGGAAGAAAGGGTGAAAACAGCCCACTGCGCATGCGTACAACTTCAGCGTGACGTCTTTCCGCTTTCGCAGACCCAAGTAGAAAACATGGCGGGAGGTAAACAGAAGTGGTCTGCTGGTGCAGTCATCTTGTCATCCTGCTCTCCTCTCCTGTGGCGGAGGAGCAGTAGCAATATGTATTCAGCCTCTAGCTTGGTTAATGCGACCAGTAAAAACCCAAACATAACGGTAATCACCCGCAGAGGGACCATATTGGGGATAACGTGAGTCAGATCGAGCACACGATGGGGCGCGAAAGACGTGCAGAAAGGACGGAGTATGTTTACTTTCTTCCCCCGGAAAGACAACTCGCTGTGCGCATGCTCAACTCATTTAACCTGATTGAGTGCTTGGTGCATGTGTACTCATGGCATGATTAGATCATTTCAGTTAGTGTCCATGTAAACAGGGATTTGGGAATTCCGATCGACCAAGATTTTAATCAGATTGGGGAAATTTGGCGCATGTAAACGTAGCTATTGTCACTGTCGGGTAGTTTCAGGTTTTTTTTTATTTTGGTAATGTTTTGACTCCCTGTTCTCCTGCATGTGTCTTAGGTCCCTTGATTGTGTTATGTCATTTCCTGTTCCTGTTCCTCCACTCCCAGGTGTGTCTTGTTACTGTGATTAGTTCCTGTTCGTTTCTCCCCATGTCCTCAGATGTTTTGAGTTTGTGATCAGTTAGGGTTTTGTATTTAAGTCCCATGTGTTTGTCAGTCAGCGTCGGTTTGTTTTCTCTGTCAGCACCGTAGTCATTCCTTGCCGTAGCTCTTAGTCGTCACCCTCGGTCTCCTGTTATTCTCAGCACTCCAGCCTTAGCCTATGTCTTAGCCCCATATCTGTGATTAGCTTGGTTCTGTTCCTTCCCTCCGTTACCCTCCTGGATTATTTGGATTACTTTTGTGTTGTTTTACCCTTTGGACTCCTCACCCCTCATGTAAGTTATTTTGCTGCCCCTTCAGCATTTTACTTAATTAAAACCTTCTTTTTTTGTTCCTATTCCCGTTCTGTTGTGTTTTCCCTCCCACACTCATTGCACCTGGGTCCAGCATTACAACCTCAAACGTGACACCTGCCTGATGTTCCTGTCACATTCAGCATTATTGTATAAAATTAAGTTATAAGCAAATATTCCAAATAATACAATTTCTGATTAAGATGAGCCTTGTAGTTATAAATCTCCTCTTGTCAAATCAGATTTGTTCATAACAACACAGAAGTCACTGTTCTTCATGTGATGATGGTAAACACAACATGTTGGAGAAAGGTTCCTAGATTTATTTTGTGACTTCTCTCTGTAGATTAAACAAGATCAAAATAAATGTACTTGATCTTCTAGGTGGAGCTGTGGGTCTCTCTAGTATAACGGCAAACAGTGGGACTGTTGTCAGTAGTTTTTGTTTTTATTCCACTTAGACATTCCACTTATTCCACAGCTGACACTTCAAGTGTGTGATGACATTAGCAGCCACTCCTTCTTTCTCTGGTGGGAATCCAGAGAAGAGGAGGAGATAAATGTAGATTAGTACATGAACTAACACAAGAAGTCGAGCAAGGATCACAAAAGATAGGAAGGCCAAGACTACCTTTCTGTGTGGAGATGATGACGAGCTGGTGCCCGACAGGTGGAGAGCCCAGATCTACTCTCCTCACCACTGATTGATAATGACACCCAGCTGTGGATTGTTCCTTTCAGAAGGAGGTGCTGATGACAGTACAGCTCACAAAGGAATAGACTTCCCAGCAGAAAAGATAAGCTCCCACAACAGGGAAATAGTAACTGAAGCAGATCCCGTAACAAAACCACAAACAAAACAAAACCAAAAATCCCCTAGCAACCAGATAGAGCTTAGGAATACTAAATCACATATATTAAAAATAATTAGGCTACTTTTTATATTTTAGATGTTGATTATTTATATTTAATGTTTTATTGTTATGTTTTCATATATACATGACCAAAGTACAGAGTTTATTCAGATTTACCTAAAAAGGGTATTTGATTAATTTGGTCTGAGTTACATTGAATATTATACCTTCCCATTGATTGGCTGTGAAAATCAGGAGGTGGAGAAAAGTAATAAAAAATACCACGCGTTTAATAAACGCCTCCACGCGTTTCTAAACGTGTGGTGGCGTTTTTAGGACGCCTGGTGGCGTTACAATATTTGGACGCCAGGTGGCGCTTATGAGACGCCTGGCGCCGTCTAATAAACGGGTGGTGATGTTTAATAAGCGTTTGACGCCGTTCAAAACGGCATTTAATAAGCGTCTGACGGCTGGAAATCCAGGCGAAATATGAACCTTTTGGCTTTCCATACTCTATGTGGCTCCTGCTTTGAAACATTGACCGTTGAAACTTCACTTTTGGTGCATTTTTGAATGGTCATAATTCAGCAACAAAAAGGGTTACAGACATAGGAACAACTGCTATAGAATGCTCAAGACTTCAGCTATTCAGTCAACAGACTGAATTTGCATAATATTGCATTTTATTCAAATGAAATACATTTTCAACCATTTAAAAATTAAATATTTAAATTCTAATTAAACAAATGGGCTCATAAACCCTTATATTCCTCTGTAAACTGCAAATATAGTACTTACAAATTCTAATTTTATCGAAAAAACACCATATAGATTAAAAACTACAAATCCCTATGGACCTGCCATGCAGCTTGATAAAAAATAACAACGGTTGTAGTTCTTCAGGTTTGCTAGCCAGGGTTGTAAGGGTTAGTATTAGGGTTGTAAAAACATGTATCCCATTAATATATGAAATATGTAGCACAGCCAAAATAGTATTTACACTATATCTATATGATCAATGTGGAGAGAATGTAAATATAACATTTGATTTCCGATATTTTAGCTGATAACTATTTAGCGTATTCTGCAATAGAGTTTTGTGTTGTTCGTTTTTCTGGTTTTCAAAATAAAATAACTGGAATTGTCAGAATCGAATGGTCACTCGCTTCTCCGTTAGGTAAGTAGCTACAAAGGTAGATATCAAGTCAGGTCAGAGAATTATTAATCATTAACTCTTTAACACAGCAATAAAAATATCAAGTTTGTGGGACTGTACATTTTTAACATAGAAGTTTGCCATGTTATTAGCTTTCGTCGTGCCAGGGTGAGTAATTAGCATTAGCCAAAAATTAAAATATGAATGTGCCTGGTAGATTTCAGACAAAAACTATGATGTACCATTGAGTAGCTGTTTGATTAATTTAGAGAAAGGCTGTCATAAAAGCAAAATCAGGGAAAAGAAATGATTTCCAGCTGTGATCCATCAACTTAGTTATGTATATATTCTGAGGAAGAGAATGTTGTTACAATATTGGGTGTCTGATTCTGAAAAATTTGTTTTCTCTCCGCAGGTCCTTCAAATTGCAGCCACTTCATCCACTTGTACTCCATAAAAAAGACTAAAGGTACTTTAAAGGTACTTAAGCCATATTATTTGTTATACTGTCCTCACATGTTGCTGTCTGTGAGTCTTATTCAGTATTTGTTTAGCCTTTTTGTTTTGTTTTGTTTTGTCTTTCCATCTATACTCCAGTTGGTTGTTCAGCCATCATGACACCACCAAAATGCAAGCCTTGTCCAAGCTGTGATATTCTGAATCCGGCAGTCAGAAAGTCATGCGGTAGCTGTTACGCAAGCCTGTCTGTGACCAAAAAAGGACAAGAAAAGGAGGCATCGATTAATAGCAGGTGGGCAGAAGGTGTCCTCAAAAACCGGAACTATGGGCATGTAATTCATTCTGCCCGTATTGCAGTAAGTAAGAATTCTCATATTGAATATTTAGCATTAATAGAAAGTCCATATTTTAACAGATTATTTTGACTTTACCCATCTATCTAACAGGTTATCAAAAATAGAAAGTGTCCAGAACTTGGCCTCTATAATGTCTCCCAATACTTTTGCTAGTAGGGGCTGGGCAGCCATTAGTATTTCCAGTTGTCAAAAAAATCAGATATTGGCTTGTTCTCGGTGTTGAGGATTGCCAGATCAAGCTTGAACTAATACAAAACTCATATTAGAATCCATCTTCCATCTTCCTAAACTCTGCTAGTTGCTCAGAATTTCCTAGCAGCTTTATAGCTTTTAAATATTGTTTTGTTCGTAGTTATATGAAACTTTTGCATTCTAAGTTAATAACACAAACGAAACAGATTGGTGCTCATTTTCAATTACTGTTCTTATAATAAAGTTGCTTTATACAATACTAATATAAGTAATAATCAAGTAACAATGAAGTGGAGTAACTGACTTAATCGAGACTTAATCATACAGCAAAAGAGAGCAATACGCATAGTACATAAGGTTGAATGTCAGCACCACACAAACCCCCTTTTCCTACAGTCAAGATTTCTTAAATTTACAGATTTAGTTAAATTTCATAAAGTACAAATCATGTTCAGGGCAAGAACCAACACACTACCAGGTAATATTCAAAAGAGGGTTAAGGATAAAGAGGGGGATATAATTTAAGGGGTAGCCTAAATCTAAAAACTCTTAACATACAGACAACAAAAATAACCTTTTGTATTTCCATATGTGGGACACAATTGTGGAATAGTTTAAGTGAGGAGTTTAAACATTAAGCTGTAGTAACATAAAACAGTTTAAAATGTAATATAAACAATTGATATTTGATTGTTATAACAGGGAGAACTGAGCTTGACCATTGAGAAGATAATTTATATTGCTGGGGAAAAAAAACAACTACTACAACGTTGAATTTCCCTTCTGGGATAAATAAAGTATTTTTCATTTCATTTTCATTTCATTTCATTCATTTCATATGGGTTGTTGAGCATTAGTAAATTACTTGTTATTATATGTTGGAATACAGTGATTGGTTACTATGTTTTTTTGTTGCCTTTATAATTTTCCTTATTAAGCTTAAATGAATGGTTCAATGAGATTGACTAACTGATAATGAGAAATGGAGAAGGGATGGGATTTTATAAGTATTTAATTCTACCCACTCCTTTTTGAACTTATGTTAGATTTATTTGTTTTGTTATATTTCATTTGTTGATTTGTTGTATTGTGTTTTGCAATGTTCGAAATAAACATCATTCATTCATTTAAGACATACCTGATAAGTTGAAGGGCTGGTTTTGTTTGAGGGAAGGGAAATAATATAATGTTAACAAATGATTATGATCTACTGTTTGTTCAATTTCTGATCATATGTCAAATATTTGTAGAAATTATGTAATTATAAGAATGAGGTACAGCTATATAAAAAATGTATTAACAATAATGTGGCACTGTTAACTAATGCTTGCCAACTGCTTCTGTTATTTTCCGGTAAAGAAACTTGAGGCAATAGGCTATCACCCCATTTTATTTATGGGGAAAAAATAAAAGAGGAAAGGGGAAGTGGGAAGCAGATGTAATAACCCATCTGCCCCGCACTTCTAACATAAAGATGCGAAGATGCAGAGGGCTTATGAATTCATCTTAACCAAGGGTAAGAGAAAGATCTTTTTGGTTCAGTCATCAATGTTTTAAAATACATGTAATTTTATTTGTTAATATTACTATTATGGCAACCTCCACAGAGCAGCATGAAGGTCTTCCAAAGGAGCAGCACATCGTCACCACCGAGGAGCAGCATGCCAGCCCTCCAGAGGAAGAGACTGTTGTCACCCTGACTCTTGTTCCTGTTCCTGTGCTTCCGTGCTCGGTACCACTGACACAGCTGTGCCTCTCATAGACCCACAAATGCCTCCCCTGGACACGGCAGTGCCTCCCCTGGACACGGCCGTGACTCCCACAGCCATTCCTCCTCCAAAATCTTTGCGAAAGAGGAACAGAGGGACTTTAAGTAAGGAGGGGCCAGAATTGAAGATTAAAAGAAAGGGTAAGTTTTATATGGTATCTGTTACTCCACTATTAATTTTTTTTTTCTACTTTGCCTTTATTTTTTACTTTATTTACAGTGAATGGCGTATGTGACAATGTGATAGGACAAATAATACATCAGCAACTCAATAAGACAATAAGACAATAACATGCAAAGGAAACTAAAAGAAACAAAGAGGGTGAAAGAAAGAGAGAGAAAAATTTTTTTAATTGAATCTGGCCATTTCCAAGTATGGATACTATAGATAATAATGACACAGCTGTGCTGAATATAATTAAGTGCCAGTGATAATGTAAGTAGTTTCTATGTAGGAACAGTAATGATAATAATAGTTATGTTAATACAACTTATAACAAGAACAACAGCAACAATAATAATAATGATAATTCAATATTAATAATTAAAGGCAGATTATGCTGCTATAGTGCTGAGACGTTACAAGACTTTATTGATCCCCAGAGGAAAATTTAGTAGTTACAGTTGCAGAACAAGTACAGTGGGGATTGAAAATTTAGGCACCTTCACATGAAAGAAAAGCTTAAATTCACAGAAAGATTAATCAGCTTGTCCTATCATTAAAGACAGCAAACAAAGGAGCCTCCTGAGGTTCAGGAAGAGGTGGAGTTGTGCATAGAGCCCATTGTAATTCAAATAACATGAAACTGAAAAAAGGAATAATGAATAAAAATTAATTAAATTATAACTTAGTAAACTGAAATATATTTGATTTGAATCATTCTTTAAAAAAAAACAAAGATCCTGTTCCAGACAAATTAAAGCACATTGATCATGGACAGTGGACCAAAATACCTGTCAAAAGGTGCAGACGTATCATTGAACATTACAGAAAACACCTGATTGCAGTGATTGCCTCAAATCACCCCATCATGCTTGTTTACTTGTTTTATTTTTTGTCTATTTTCAATATTACTGTTTAGCCACAATTCAAAATCAAAGACATCATTTTTATAAATATTTATATATTTATTATTACTTTTGTCAATTTCAAATTATTTCATTGGCAGCTGATTGTACTGCATCTTTAATGGGAAGGTGCCTGAACTGTCGATCCCCACTTTAATAAGACAATGCCGAGTATGCTACTAGAGTAGCATAAGACCTAGAAACAGATAAATTACAAATAATCCAGAATTAAAAATAGAATAAAAATAGTAAAATAGAATAACAATATGAATAAGATATCACCAGATATACAGCTGAGATATATACAGTAGTGTATTTGCATCCAACATCATGAATATAATCATAGAAACTACTCTAATAGTAACATTACACCGTTGCATATAATTATTGCACAAAATAAACTGTACTGTTTTTTGTTTTGCATTTGTTTTGTTTATTTTAGTTTAGTATAGGCCTAGATAGGCTATAGCTACAGTAGTATAGGCCCTCTCCATTTATGTCTGCTGCCCCCACCACTACTAGTGTTACTGTTATTAATTATAAGTCAGATTTCTATATTTATTGTGTTCTTCTCTCTCTCTCTCTCTGTCTCTCTCTCTCTAACTGGTCAAAGTAGATGAGATTGATTTTTATTCCTGTGAAAGGGAAGTTTATTCTTGCCTGTGCCACAGAAAGCGTTCATATTGTGTAGTCTAATGCTGCACTACAGTATATGAAACTGTTTTGATTTGGTGCTATACAGACAAATGTTCATTGTCTTTTCATCATTCTAGGCTGCCGAAAATGTAGTCAGCAGAGGGTCTTCCTGGTTGACTGCATAACAGGGAAAAGGACAAAAAAGGTAAGATGTGAAACCCTTGATTTAATTTAATTTGTGGTATTTTTCATTAAGCTGCTTGCTTGCCACAATGACTCATTCTGGCTTTTCAAAGACACCAAAAGTAATATGTATGTCTACATGTAAATAAACAGTTGTAATTATTATTCATTACCTTTTTTGTGTATTTGTGCAGGGAAAAGCAGAATTTAAAATTCGCTGGTTGCCTTGCTCCATGTGGTAAGCTTAAGTTGATATTGCATCCATGTACATTTTTTTTAATTTTCACTTTGAACACTTTCAGGTCGGTGGACTCAGGCTATTAAAAGTATTTTAGCAAAGCTTCACCTTGACATTGGATCATAACAAAGATAGACACAAATAAACACATAAAATGATTTATAGAAATGGATGTAGTGCCTGGTGTAGATAGGATACTGGAATTTTCTTTAAAAAAGGCCATTCTGAATTCTGCTTAGTGGTCGGATTGGTCTCAATCAATTCCTCTAGTCATGATCAATTTTCTGTGTGGAAAAAAACAGTCAGTCTCTCGTTGCTGCTGCTTCATCTTCTCCACTTTTTATCTATGCAAACTCATACAACTCATACAAGCAAGAATTCTCTTTGAATTCTTGCTTGTATGTTCTCTCAATGTAAGTCGCTTTGGATAAAAGCGTCTGCTAAATGACAGTAGTAGTAGTAGTAGTAGTAGTATGCATAGATAGGCCTACTGATGAAAATAGGCCTTCAGGAATAGTCACTATTGTAAAAGATGCTGAATGGGCTCAGTAGGGTGTCTGAGGTGAAGCAGACGAAGCAACTTGTTTTCTTCACTTCCAAGTTGGTTTAAGTTGTTTCAGTGTTGCTGTGTGTGCCTACACAAACTCAAGCCCTACCTGCCCAAACTACACCTTGAAAAGGTTGTTCATCTGCTGGTCATGTCTCGTTTGGACTACTGTAACTCCCTCTACCAAGGCTTAAATAAGCACTCCCTCCATTGTCTCAAAGTAGCCCAGACTGCTGTGGCTCGCAAGCTCACAGGTGTATACCATTGTGAACATATCTCCCCCATCCTGGTTCAGATTCACTGGCTTGCAGAATCCAATTCAAAGTTGTGCTTCTGGTCTTTAAAGCCCTCAATTGCCTCTCACCTACATTTCAGAGCTTCTCACAAGCTACACTCCCCTAGATCACTGAGATCCTCTGGAAGGATCCAAAAACAATAAAAAGCAACATAAGAGCACTGAGTAAATAAAATATCTTAACAGTAAGACAAAAGCAATCAAAAGTCACTCCCTGCTTTTAAGAGCCTCCTCAAAACCTCTCTTTTCTCTCAGGCCTTTCCTTCAGACTGCACCCCACCCCCATCATTCTCTCTCATGTTCTTAGCTTCAACCTATTATGGCATTTTATCATAATTGTCTTTTATTTTAGTTTTATTTTGTTTTTAACCCATCTTTCATTGTGTCGAAATCTTTTAGTTTTATACCCAATTATACAGCACCTCGTGCTCTGAAAGGATGTTATTCAGTGTAATTTATAAATAAATTGAACTTGGTCAGCACGTCTCATCTTATTTTTCACTGCTGTGCGACTCCAATAATGTTAGTCTCTGAGTGACAACATAGAAAGTTCTTAATAAACTTCACATTGATCTTGCAAATTAATCTAGCAAAAGTCCTTCTAGTCATTAAATAAAAATGAAATAATAAAATACTTTCCACCATTGCCTTTTTTGAATATGAGAAAAAAAACGAAGAAACCATAATTACCCTCACAGTTTAGTTCCACCTTTTTTATTGTCAACCTCACATCCCTGGGCATTGAAGAGGAATCAATAAGCTTAGAGGCATATGATACCATAGGATCAGACAATTTAGAACCAGCTCTCGACTGGAAAACCGTCTCAGCTCACATGTCTAGTGACTGAAATGTTGATAAGATTCATGAGGAAAAGAAGGGCAATGATAATGATAGGAAGATCAGGTCATTATTTCCTCTACTACAATATAATCGAACTCTGTAAATTAAATATTTATTGGAAAAAGTGATGTTGATGTTTGTCCTGTGCTATAATGACACTGTTCATGAATGATTCTTTACAGTGGCAAAAGCCAGCGAGTGAATTCCAGCACTACACTGCCATGGATCTCCCATCATTTCCTTCTGGTTCAGCTGATTAGCCTTTATCATTCCCAGTAATGCAATAGGAGATGGTTGTTATTTGCTGATTGACTAAATGTATTATTTATAGTTCCTCAGTTAAAATTTTGTTGTTTAAATACTTTATAATGAGGTAGATGTGAAGGGCTACCAGAGCATGGGGGGAATTATAGTGCACTTTTGTTAAATACAGTATGATGTGATAACAAGGCTCACCTGTGACTTTTTGTCTTGTTGTAGATTTGCTTATAATTGCATAATAAATGATTATTTCAAATCACATGACTACTTGAGCAATATACATAAATTGTTTTAATGAGAACAATAATAACAACAATAACAATTAATCTGAAAAAGATATACGATTGTCATTACTAGCCTATGGAAGTCAAGAGTTGAGTTAATTGATCATTTAGGCTTATGTATGGAGTTGATTTAACAAAATTAATTATTTCTAATAAATGGACGCAAGTTTTGGTCATTCATTCAGCAGAGTCTCAGTGTTTGGCTTTTATAACAAAGTTTCGCTTATAACGTAGGTGTAGAGATCACCAGATCACTCGGTTCCATTACCATGGCAACGCCACGACACTTCCGGTCAGAGCAACTGCAGTGTTGGCTTGCTCAGGTTTTCCAATCCAGTCGCTCTCTCAAAAAACAAACAAACAAAAAAAAACAATATTCTCATTTCATCGAATGTCTCTCCTAGTTCCAATGTGTTAAATAATAATATAATTGTGATAAAAAAAAAAACAATATGGGCAGTCGCAGTCACGCCCATCTACTTCCGTCCCATGGGACTTTAAAAACGAAAAACAAAAATAAGATGGAGAGAAAATAATTATCTTCTGATCCAAATCGTTTTCAGCCCTGGATTCCAGATATGCTGGTTGTGGATTTAAATAGGAATTTTCCATGCTTACAGGGGAAGAAAAAAATACCGCAAGCAGGCACAGCGTTTTCACTCCGACATTTCACCGCCTTTTGTCAAGAGCAGGAAAGAGGCATAAACAGAGGTGAAAACTATTATAAATCTGAACATGTCGAGCCTTCTTTCATGCCGATATGGCTGGTCCCCGGCAAGAGAAACCATAGACAAACGGGGAACCGGCGTGTGACGTCACGACTGTATTCTAGTTTTTCGCATTTACTAAAGCGTTTAACTTAACAATTGCACGATCATTTTTAAAACTCACGACACGAAAAAATTTCATTTAAATCCACAACCAACATATCTGGNCCCACTGTATATATATATATATATATATATATATATATATATATATATATATATGTATAGTTTTGTCGCCACCACTCCGTGCTTGCTCAGGATGGGAGATTGGACCGGATCAAGTCAAGATTCGATCCAATCTGTTTGGTTTACTTAGCTAAGCTATTATGAATTTGGCTTGTCTGTTAAACGCCTTGAGGTGACATTGTCATGAACTGACGCTATAAAAAATAAAGTTGAATTGAATTGAATTGAGTTTTCCATACTATCTTAACAGAAAGTTTTCTACAAGATCTCCAGCACTCGCTGAATGAAGCCAGTGATGAACAGGAAGTATCAAGAGTGCCTCTTCAGTCTTCCTCCAACTGGAGCACACAAAAAAGTGTCTTGTCAGAGAGCTGGAGGGCAGAGAGACCCCGTCTTGTGAATGCCATCGTTTCAAAAGAATTTGTGGCCACACATATCTGCCAACAGTGTGAGAGCAATACAGCAGCTGTCCGTTGTTGGGACTGTCGACCACAGCCCTTCTTCTGTGCTGAATGTGATGTTGGCATACACTCCAGACACACCCTTCATAACAGAGATGCAATGATAGCTGGATTCTTTCAGTCATTGCCTCCAACAACTATCCTTGTGGATAAGGCTCTTTCCCATTGTGGTAAGACGTGGCTAGTGGCAGTATGTATTTCTCATTTTCTCACAGGTTAAGCTTCAGTCAATGAAATCAATCAAATCAGTTAGTTTGACTATTTTAACAATTGCTCTCTAAAACGTAATCTTGAATTTATGTGGACAATATATCAGTCAGTCTTGTGCATCTCTTGAGGATATTTTTAGTAATATACTTCATGGCCATTGAGTCTTTTTCTAAATTTAATTCTCTCTAAAAAGTGGTCCAGAAATCTTTTTAGTCATTACAATGTTATATTTCCTATGACAGTAACTATAGTTGTGTTATCCTTTTCAGAGCGGCTTGTACCTTTGGAGATGCCTGTCAAAATTTGTGGTTGTCCCCCAGGGTCACTGAGGGTTAAAATAGGAAAGGCTGTTGCTGTGGTCCCGATGAACGGTGATGATGTTAAGAACTTTGACTTTGTCCAGTTTGATAAGAATTTAAAAAACATTTATTCCTACATATTTTGTATCCGTTTTACTGTCCAGTGTGGTTGGGTTCTTTGAAAGGCACTATATAGATTAAAGTTATGTTTAATATTTATAATTATGAAATATATGGGACTATTGAGAAATGTAGGCTAAGTATTACTTTACAGTGGATGTTTCTTTTTTTTTCTTTCATTTTTCTAGGACGATATGATCTCAGCATGCCTGAATTAGTTTGTGATTGCTGCCAAGCCACTTGGAGTGCTGGACTTGACAACCTGATTCAAAACAACTACTGGCCTGCTACTCTTCACTTTGCAACAGTCTATTCAACAGACATCTTTCATTCCTTTGAAGAAATGAAGATGGCTGCACCCGGACTGTCCTGCAAGGCATTTTTAAGAATGCTAGATCAACGAACTGTTCGCTATGGCCGCGTGAGCACTGAAGCTATTTATCTTACAGCATTATTTATCTATTTCAATTGTTGGTTGAAACACAGTTTTGCAGATTATTATAATATGTTTTTTCTTGTTTTGAAATAGACTGGGAAGGTCTCAGCAGACAGCTTCCAAAAATCTTATTTTGAGTGGGAAGCTGTCCGATATGAGGTGGACAATATCTGCAAAGAGGAGCTCTTCACCTGTCCAGCATGCACCCCAAATATGCTTGCAGTATCAATGGATGGAAACCGCAAGCATTACCGTTTCAGTAATGCAGCAAGGTACTCCAAAATGTATATAATATCATGTGTGTTTGTGGTAATAGGAAAACATAACTCTTTAATGTTCACAAAGTAACCTTAAACTATATTGTAAAATGTTGTGCAATCCTTTTTTTATTTAGATCTGAGGAACAGGCCATCTTTGAAGGCGTATTCATTGCTAAAGATGAAGACGTGACCAAATTTGTGGATTACATTCACACAACAACCAAGCATGTAAGACTCCACTGTTTATGATTACAGTATATATTTTGGACTGCCATAACCTTCTACTGAAAAGTCTATTTAGCTGAATCTGTAGACCATTTGCATCAACCATTTTCCATACTGTAGGTCTCTGGAAGAGGTGTTTGTGGAGGAGAGTGGACAGCAGCCAGAGAGACCTCCCAAAGATCCACCAGCAAGATAGATGAGGAGGGATTGGAGCTTGCAGTGTCTCGACATGGAGTGCTGCTCAGTGCTTTAAATATGTACAGGGGAGAAATTTTTGCATATCCCCTGTACCTGCAAGAACAGCTGTCAAGTAGGCAAGTCACCTTTTTTTGTATGGATGTGGCCTGTAAATATTGGCCCTACCTCCAAAAAGTGACAAAAAGCTGTCCAGAGCTCCAGCACCTTCTTAAGATGAAGCCGTTCCTTTCAGTATTTCATGCCAAAGCACATGATTTCAAGTGTGAGGTACATAAATATTACCTTTATCTGAAACACCTACATATGAATGTCAACAGCTTCTCTAGGTTATTTTGTTATTTTTAACCAGGTAAGTGGAGTGGGGCATATCAGGAAGGGGCTGGTTCAACGCTCGGGGAGGAGGTAGAACAATGCAATGCCTTTTTATCCAGGATTGCAGTGACCACCAAACATATGTCAAAAGCAGGTGAGATGACCACATGCTGCATATAGTTGGATCATCAAGTGTAATAAGGATGATAATGGTAACATATTTATTACGTGTGCTTACAGGACGCACAGACATGCTGACTCTCATGGCCATGCGCTGGAATCAGCAAAAGTTTGAGAATTTGGCCAACTCCCTAAGTCACCGGTATCAGAAGGTATTTTTATCAGTGATATTTTTAGAGATGTTTGCAGTATTTGAAGCTGTGCAACAAACATTTCTTATTTTCTCTTTGTCATTGTAGACCACAAAAGCGCTGCACAGCCAGTTGCAGAACCTTGAGACCATGAAAACTCAGTTGGCAGTGACAGATAGCCAATTGGATGACTGGGTCAGGGACATTACGGAGTGGGCAAAAGGTTAGAAAATGAAGGGTAACATTTTTTTTTTGTTATATAAAATTAATCCCCGCTGGGAAATTCTTGCTCTGCTTTTAACCCATTTCTGGAGGAACACGCGAACATCTCTAGACCAGACAGCAGTGGGCAGCTACTTAAAGCAGAACTAAGTAAGTTTTGCTCTCGCTCTCCCCCTACTGGTCCCCTGTGAAAGCTCACTGTCGTAACGTTCCCCCGCCGCCGCCGCAG
>SSNP01000190.1:342412-360821 GCA_006937955.1 Pachypanchax playfairii
TATAAAAGTTCGGGAAAAAATAAAAAAAAGAGAGAGAATAAAATTAAGACTTCACTGCCTTGCCTGCTCATTTCCATAAACATAAACACCTTTGGGTAGCAAATACTATGCAAACGTATACGTTTAAATACAGATATTGTAGAGATTTCTATACTAGTGTGTAACAGCAAGGTTACTTTAGAAAAAATAGAACAAAAAATGGAGGGCAGTGCCTAATTAGAATTATTTTATAGAAGCAGAATTGCATTCTGATCCTTATTACAAAACTTTCTCCGTGCATGGCCAGGTTCTCCCCTCTGCAATGATTTAAATCAAAAAACATTTTGGAGCATCATTTCACCTTGTTTACAGGTTGTAAAAAGGCAGGTTTTCATATAAAGATCCTCATAACATTAGAATGTTAATTAGGGATGGACAACATTTACAGTCTGTTGCAACCTGTCTCAGCCTCCATGATCATTTATTTAGCTTCTTCTTTTATTTTATTTATGAAAGCTTGTACTGCAGCTGGGTTGGCAAACGTATGTGTTTGCTCTTTGTACGTTACCACCAGTTTAGCTGGAGACATTATTCCGTGTCTCAGTCCCATGCTCCGCAGCTGCTGGCGCACCGAGTTGAACTGCTTCCGCTGCTTGTGCACTTCGGTGGCGAGGTCGTTGTAAAATCGCACCTGTTTATTTTTGTAGCGCACATCTTTCTTTGTCATAGCCGCCCTTATCACCTGTAGTCTAAGAACTTCATAATCAGAGTTCTCGGCGGCGCTTCGTTGTCTCTCCTTGGCCCGATCCGGTGCGCTCTCTCCATCTGCAACGGACACCGCAGGGGTGACATGTCCAGAGCCTCCGGTATCCAGCCTTCCAAAAACGAACAGGGGTCTGGTCCCTCAGCGCCCTCAGGGAGGCCCACCAACCTCAGGTTATTCAGCCGAGATCTCATCTCCATATCGACAACTTTTTCATCGAGGACTTTATTTCTTTCCTTCAGTGTCTGAACCGCCCTTCGCCACACCGCATGCTCGTCCTCCACTGTTGACACTCGTACCTCTGCTTGGGTTATTCGGTCAGCACAGTCAGACAGTCCTTTCTTAGTTTCCTCGACAGCCACTAAAATACCATCTAATCTGTCAGAAAACTCAGACCTTAAACTGTTTATCGCTTTCAATATTTCGTCTTTTACCTCTTTTAACTCACTGCCGCTCTGGCCCGGTGTCTCCATGCTGTCATCGGCTTCTTTGCCAGCCATGCTTGAGCTAGCTTCTCTGTTTTTGTGCTCCATGCTCTGCATACCGAAGCTAGTTAATTTTGCTTGCTTCTGGGTTTTGGCTTTATCCCTAGCTGACTTGCTTTGGTTAGGCATTCCCACTTTGATACCTTTAGATCGTCTGCACGTCTAAGAGAGGTGTTTAAGCTAGGATTTATCCAGGATTTTGCAGGGGCAGAAGTGAACGTGACTTACTCTGTGGCGGCCATAACCGGAAGTCCCTGGCGAGATTTTTACCCCGTTTGGGCTGCTATCTCCTGGGCATGGAGGCTGGTTGTTCTCCCCTCCTGCTCTGGAGCTCAAGGGACCCATGAAAGCCGGTTATACAGCCCCAAAGCTAACCCTAAGCCCGAATATTGTTTTCAAAATCACCGTCAGGGCGGTCCCTGGAGATCCATAGCAGGAGGGGAGAACATCCAGCCTCCATACCCAGGAAAGCAGCTCAAACAGGCGGAAAATCCCCGCCAGGGCAGTCCCTGGAGCTCCAAAGCAGACCCGTTCATTTTAGAGTGGTTTTAGCCTGTTTGGAGGCACTCTGGCTGGGGAGAGGGACATGCACAGGGTCCTGTCATCCACCCTGGAGTGACGGTTCTCCCTCTCCTCTCAACAGTTGCAATGGGAGCTTGATCTCCAGATTTTATAATAATGTTTTGTTGTTGCTTTGTATTGTACAGAAATTTCGATTTAAAAAAATGACGACAGCAGCTGGTTCTATGTCTGGTTCTTCTTCCACCACTAGCAGGAAGCTGCCGCTGGTTCTTTTGGTGGGTAGTGACTGATATAAAATGACCAATCAAATGAGGATCACACCGGGCCTTAGTCTCCTCCTCCAAACAGTCATAATTACTTTCCTTTCGCGCGCGCAGCCTCTCCTGGTTTGCCTTCACGCTGGTATGAGAGCTTCATGTACAGGCGCCTGTTTGGAGATCCACACGCGCGCTTCATGAACACTCGTGTAATGAATCACACGCGGGCGTGTGGGGTGAATTCACGCGCGTGCTGTGGATTGCGCGCGCACGGTTAAATACGCGTGCAGAAAATCACGCTTAGGCTTTTTGACTAAAATTTAATTCCATATTGATCAAAGCAAAAGCTGAATTTTGATTAGCTCGTGTAATATCTATGACTCATTGGGCTGCACGCGTGACTGCTGCACAAAAGCATGTTTCACAGAGGTGTCCAAGGTATGAATCAAAGTATCCCAGCATTAAGAGAAAACCCTTCAGTAATGTGTAAAAAAAATGTTTTCACACAATCACAAACACTAAAATGAACACTTCCTGTTCAAACTTACTCACCAGTGAGTGGAGGTGAGGCTGAGATGCTGCTCTTTTTATATTCAACAGCGGGAGAATTATGACGTCGCGATTAAATAAAATAAGGTTTCAAGTGTCAAGTGCAGTGTCAAGTTTTAAAATTGAATAGGGCGCTCCACTAACAGTTTTTGGAAAAAAAAAAAGAATAGTTTTATGAAAAAGTGCAAAAGTGCATGTATGCAGAACTATTAAACACTCATTTAGAGAGTGTATCAGAAAAAACAAGTTGCACTTTAATGTAAATTGAAGTACTCTGTTTTGCGCATTTTTAGGCTTGTTTGTGCCTGGGGAGACACGTTTTATTCATATTAGACAGACCTCAGTGTTTTGTGCATTTTTAGACTTGTTTGGACCTGGGGAGTCACGTTTTATTATGAATTAACGTAAATCAGTGTTTTATGCGTAGTCAGTCTGTTTTGGGCCTGGGGAGTCACCTTTCAATGTAATTTGTCAGAACTCAGTGTTTTATGCATTTTCAGGCTGTTTTGGACCTGGGGAGTCAAGTTTTAGTATGGTTTGACAGAACTCAGTACTTTTCTTAAGCCCCAAGCCTGCCGCGGTGAGGCCCTAAGTTCCCCGATTGGGGGACGTTGGGGCTTAAGTGGTTAAGATATTTCAGTCTGTTTTGGGACTCAGAAGGCACGTTTTAATGTAATTTGACAGAACTCAGTGTTTTATGCATTTTCAGTCTGTTTTGGGCCTGGGGAGTAACGTTTTAATGTAGTTTACAGAATTCAGTGTGTTATTTATTTTAAGCTTTTGTGGACCTGGTGGGTCACGTTTTATTTAATTTGACAGAATTCAATGTCATATTCATTTTCAGGCTTTTTTGGGCCTGCGGAGTAACATTTTATTTAATTTAAAAAAAACTCAGTGTTTGTAAATTTTCAGTCTGTTTTGGGCATGGGGAGTCACGTTTTATTGTAATTTGACAGAATTCAGTGTTTTACACATTTTCAGGCTTTTTTGGTTCTGGGGAGTGACGTTTTAATGTAATTTGACAGAATTCAGTGTGTTATTCATTTTCAGGCTTTTTTGGACATGGTGGGTCACGTTTTAGTGAAATATGACAGAACTGAGTGTTTTATGTGTTTTCAGGCTGTTTTGGAACTGGGGAGTCATGTTTTAGTGAAATATGAAAGAAATCAGTGTTTTATGCTTTTCTGGCTCTTTTGGACCTGGGGAGTCATGTTTCAGTGAAATATGACAGATCTCAGTGTTTTATGTGTTTTCAAGCTCTTTTGGACCTGGGGAGTCATGTTTCAGTGAAATATGACAGAACTCAGTGTTTTATGTGTTTTCAGGCTTTTTTGGGCCTGGGGAGTCAGGTTTTAATTTGTAATTTCACAGAACTCAGTGTTTTATGTGTTTTCAGATTTTTTTGGACCTGGTGGGTCACGTTTTATTTAATTATGCAGAATTCAATGTTTAAAGGCTTTTTTAGACTTGGGTAATCCTATTTTGGTGAAATACGACAGATCTCAGTGTTTTATTCATTTTTAGACAGTTTTTGGCCTGGGGAGACGTTTTAGTGAAATATGACAGAACTCAATGCTTCATGCGTTTTTAGGCTGTTTTGGGCCTGGGGACTCACGTTTTAGTGAAATATTACAGAACTCAGTGTTTTTTGCGTTTTTAGGCTGTTTTTGGCCTGCAGAGTCATGTTTCAATGAATATGACAGAACTCAGTGCTTTAAGTGGTTTTAGGCTGTTTTGGGCCTGAGGAAGCATGTTTTAGTGAAATATGACAGAACTTAGTGTTTTATGTGCTTTCAGGCTGTTTTGGGCCTGTGGAGACGTTTTAGTGAAATATGACTGAACTCAGTGTTTTATGCATTTTTAGGCTGTTTTGGGCCTGCGGAGTCATGTTTTAATGAAATATGACAGAACTCAGTGTTTTATATTTTTTCAAGCTGTTTTGGGCCTGGGGAGTCATGTTTTAGTGAAATATGAAAAACTTAGTGTTTTATGTGTTTTCAGGCTGTTTTGGGCATGGGGAGACGTTTTAGTGAAATATGACAGAACTCAGTGCTTTATGTGTTTGTAGGCTGTTTTGGGCATGCGGAGACGTTTCAGTGAATATGACAGAACTCAGTGCTTTATGTGTTTTTAGGCTGTTTTGGGCCTGGTGAGTCAAGTCTTACTGAAATATGACATTACGTAATGCTTTATGCTTTTTTAGGCTGTTTTGGGCCTGCGGAGTCACGTTTTAATGAAATATGACGGAACTCAGTGTTTTATCCTTTCCTGGCTCTTTTGGACCTGGGGAGTCACGTTTTAGTGAAATATGACAAAACTTACTGTTTTATGTGCTTTCAGGCTGTTTTGGGCCTCTGGAGACCTTTTCGTGAAATATGACAGAACTCAGTGTTTTTTGGTTTTTTTTAGGCTGTTTTTGGAATGGGGAGTCACGTTTTAGTGAAATATGACAGAACTTTGTGTTTTATGTGTTTTCAGGCTGTTTTTGGCCTGGGGAGTCACATTTAATGTAATATGACAGAACTTAGTGTTTTATGCTTTTCTGGCTCTTTTGGACTTGAGGAGTCACAGAGTGAAATATGACAGAACTCAGTGATTTATATTTTTTCAAGCTGTTTTGGGCCTGGGGAGTCACGTTTTAGTGAAATATGAAAGAACTCAGTGTTATATGTGTTTGCAGGCTGTTTTTGGCCTGGGGAGTTACGTTTTAATGTAATATGACAGAACTTAGTGTTTTATGCTTTTCTGGCTCTTTTGGACCTGGGGAGTCACGTTTTAATGTTATATGACAGAACTCATTTTTTTCATCTTTTCTGGCTCTATTGGACCTGGGGAGTCATGTTTTAGTGAAATATGACAGAACTTAAAGTTTTTATGCGTTTTTAGGCTGTTTTGGGCATGGGGAGTCACGTTTTAATGAAATATAACAGAACTCAATGTTTGATGTGTTTTCAGGCTCTTTTGGGCCTGGGGAGTCACTTTTTATTTAAATATGACAGAACTTTGTGTTTTATGTGTTTTCAGGCTGTTTTTGGCCTGGGGAGTCACATTTAATGTAATATGACAGAACTTAGTGTTTTATGCTTTTCTGGCTCTTTTGGACTTGGGGAGTCACAGAGTGAAATATGACAGAACTCAGTGTTTTATGCGTCTTTAGGCTTTTTTGGGCCTGCGATGTCACGTTTTACTGAAATATCACAGTACTCAGTGTTTTATGTTTTTTCAGGTTGTTTTGGGCCTAGGAAATCAAGTGTTAGTGAAATATGACAGAAGTTAGTGTTTTCTGTGCTTTCAGGCTGTTTTGGGCCTGGGGAGTCACGTTTTAATGAGATATGACAGAACTCAGTGTTTTTTGTTTTTTTAGGCTGTTTTGGACCTGGGGAGTCACGTTTTAATGAAATAATACAGAACTCAGTGTTTTCAGGCTGTTTTGGGCCTGGGGAGACGTTTTAGTGAAATATGACAGAACTTAGTGTTTTATGCTTTTCTGGCTCTTTTGGACCTGGGGAGTCACGTTTTAATGTTATATGACAGAACTCATTTTTTTATGTGATTTTAGGCTGTTTTGGGCATGGGGAGACGTTTTAGTGAATATGACAGAACTCAGTGCTTTATGTATTTTTAGGCTGTTTTTGGCCTGGTGAGTCAAGTTTTACTGAAATATGACATTACGTAATGCTTTATGCTTTTTAAGGCTGTTTTGGGCCTTTGGAGTCAAGTCTTAATGAAATGTGACGGAACTCAGTGTTTTATCCTTTTCTGGCTCTTTTGGACTTGGGGAGTCACGTTTTAGTGAAATATGACAAAACTTACTGTTTTATGTGCTTTCAGGCTGTTTTGGGCCTGTGGAGACTTTTTCGTGAAATATGACAGAACTCAGTGTTTTTTGGTTTTTTTTAGGCTGTTTTTGGAATGGGGAGTCACGTTTTAGTGAAATATGACAGAACTTAGTGTTTTATTTGTTTTCAGGCTGTTTTTGGCCTGGGAAGTCACATTTAATGTAATATGACAGAACTTAGTGTTTTATGCTTTTCTGGCCCTTTTGGACTTGGGGAGTCACAGAGTGAAATATGACAGAACTCAGTGTTTTATATTTTTTCAAGCTGTTTTGGGCAAGGGGAGTCACGTTTCAATGAAATATAACAGAACTCAGTGTTTATGTGTTTTCAGGCTGGTTTGGACCTGGGGAGTCATGTTTTAGTGAAATATGACAGAATTCAATGTTCTTTGTGTTTTTAGGCTATTTTGGGCATGGGGAGTCACGTTTTAATGTAATATGACAGAACTCAGTATTTTATGCTTTTCTGGCTCTTTTGGACCTGGGGAGTCATGTTTTAGTGAAATATGACAGAACTCAGTGTTTTATGTGTTTTCAGGCTGTTTTTGGCCTGGGGAGTCACGTCTTAACGGGATAGTTCGGTATTTTTCACATGAATCTGTATGGCATCACCGTCTGCAGTCTCGTGCAGACACACTGACTTACCCCCGACAGCGTCCTGTGAGCCAAGTTAACGTCCAGTTTTGGTCAAGGCGAAAGTAGTCCCGGCAGCTGTCCTGGGGTCAGCAAAGTAAAACGTTTTTCTTCCCAAAACAGTGTGTGTTCGAATGAGTGATTTATTAGCATAACAAAACCCTGGTAGTCCAAAAAGTCACACCTTGTAATTGCTTGGGACTACTTTCTCTCAAATGCGATCAGTGCGCGCTGTGCGCACTAGCACTATCAACTTTCATCAGTTGTTTGACATTGTTTACAGAGTACAGACCTGCGACGCTTACGTGCTGGATCGAGAGCTAGAGCGAGAAGTTCATCAGCTTCTAAAGAAATATATATACAGTGGGGCAAAAAAGTATTTAGTCAGCCACCAATTGTGTAAGTTCTCCCACTTAAAAAGATCAGAGAGGCCTGTAATTTTCATCATAGGTATACCTCAACTATGAGAGACAAAATGAGGAAAAAAAAATCCAGAAAATCACATTGTCTGATTTTTAAAGAATTTATTTGCAAATTATGGTGGAAAATAAGTATTTGGTCACCTACAAACAAGTAAGATTTCTGGCTTTCACAGACCTGTAACTTCTTTAAGAGGCTCCTCGGTCCTCCACTCGTTACCTGTATTAATGGCACCTGTGTGAACTCGTTATCAGTATAAAAGACACCTGTCCACAACCTCAAACAGTCACGCTCCAAACTCCACTATGGCCAAGACCAAAGAGCTGTCAAAGGACACCAGAAACAAAATTGTAGACCTTCACCAGGCTGGGAAGACTGAATCTGCAATAGGTAAGCAGCTTGGTGTGAAGAAATCAACTGTGGGAGCAATTATTAGAAAATGGAAGACATACAAGACCACTGATAATCTCCCTCGATCTGGGGCTCCACGCAAGATCTCACCCCGTGGGGTCAAAATGATCACAAGAACGGTGAGCAAAAATCCCAGAACCACACGGAGGGACCTAGTGAATGACCTGCAGAGAGCTGGGACCAAAGTAACAAAGGCTACCATCAGTAACACACTACGCCGCCAGGGACTCAAATCCTGCAGTGCCAGACGTGTCCCCCTGCTGAAGCCAGGACACGTCCAGGCCCGTCTGCGGTTTGCTAGAGAGCATTTGGATGATCCAGAAGAGGATTGGGAGAACATCATATGGTCAGATGAAACCAAAATAGAACTTTTTGGTAGAAACTCAACTTGTCGTGTTTGGAGGGGAAAGAATGCTGAGTTGGATCCAAAGAACACCATACCTACTGTAAAGCATGGGGGTGGAAACATCATGCTTTGGGGCTGTTTTTCTGCAAGGGGACCAGGACGACTGATCCGTGTAAAGGAAAGAATGAATGGGGCCATGTATCGTAAGATTTTGAGTGAAAACCTCCTTCCATCAGCAAGGGCATTGAAAATGAGACGTGGCTGGGTCTTTCAGCATGACAATGATCCCAAACACACCGCCCGGGCAACGAAGGAGTGGCTTCGTAAGAAGCCTTTCAAGGTCCTGGAGTGGCCTAGCCAGTCTCCAGATCTCAACCCCATAGAAAATCTCTGGAGGGAGTTGAAAGTCCGTGTTGCCCAGCGTCAGCCCCAAAACATCACTGCTCTAGAGGAGATCTGCATGGAGGAATGGGCCAAAATACCAGCAACAGTGTGTGAAAACCTTGTGAAGACTTAGAGAAAACGTTTGACCTCTGTCATTGCCAACAAAGGCTATATAACAAAGTATTGAGATTAACTTTTGTTATTGACCAAATACTTATTTTCCACCATAATTTGCAAATAAATTCTTTAAAAATCAGACAATGTGATTTTCTGGATTTTTTTTCCTCATTTTGTCTCTCATAGTTGAGGTATACCTATGATGAAAATTACAGGCCTCTCTGATCTTTTTAAGTGGGAGAACTTACACAATTGGTGGCTGACTAAATACTTTTTTGCCCCACTGTATTTATTTGAAAAAATAAACTGATACCAGAGGTTTGGGCTGCCATGTGGATTGGGATGTGATGCAAGCCAGTAGTCAAAATTTTCCTGGTACTCCCTTATCTTGCGAAGGGTGGAGCTTCCCGTCCCATTTGGAGGAGATAGACACCACCATAAAAGAAAACACGCCACAGTCACAACACAGCAGAGACTGTGCAGGACTGGACAGAGCAGGATTCTGAACAACTACACATCTTGCAAGATTTCATCCAGTCTGATCCTTAGAGCATGATCCATCAACAAACCAGATTACACCCACCTGTAGAGGTGTGTCTTTCAAATCTGGCCTTGGATGCTGCAAATTTTCAGTCTCTTCCAAGCAATTATGATGATCACCTTCAGCAGGCATATGGAGCAGTGTAGCTGGATTTAGAACAGCACATCTCTTAATAGTAAGAAGAGCTGAGAAATCAAAATGTGCTGGATACAGCAGGTTCATTCTACTCTGTAGAAGAACAGATGTCATAAAACCATTTCAGCTCAACAGTCTGTATGAAATCCTTTGAGTAGTCAGGTAAAAATCAAAACAGAACTTTGATGCAGGGCCTGTTTCAAAGTGACAAAACCTTGTTCAGTTTTTGCTATCCATGTGAGCTTATCTGACATGGAAAGTGGTTTGGAATGTTCAATTTACAACTGGGGTTGGGTTTTCTAAGCATAATGGGAGAGCCATGCACTACAGTAATTGCACAATCCCAAAAATGACATCATTCATTTTCTGGTGATAAGGTTAAGAACATGCAAAATGCCCTGTTTCTTTCTGCAGACAGAGTCTCGTTTCATACAGGCAAGATCACAAGGAGAGATTAAACAGCTGCAATCACGGAGTGAAGGCTGGTCCCATAAAACAGACACTGGAAAAGCAGCACCTCCTCCCACTTCTCTAAAATCAAAATCAAAAATACTTTATTAATCCCTGAAGGGAAATTAAGTGTTGTTGTAGCTCAGCTCTTCTTCAGGGAGCCTTTGTAGAAGGTTATAGCTGTGGGTAAAAAAGATCTCCTGTAGTGGTCTGTGCTGCAGCGGATCTGAAGAAGCCTGAAGACACTCTGCTGTTGAGTAACTGTGTTGTGAAGACGATGATGAGGGTTCTCCATGATGATTTTCATTTTCCGAACCATCCTCCTTTGGACAATCAACTCAAGAGACTCCAGATCAGTCCCCAGAACAGAACCAGCCCTCCTTATCAATCTCCTTATGAACCTCTTCATGTCACTTCCTTTGATGCTGCTCCCCCAACAGGTGACTGCAGATGTGATCACAGTCTCCACAACAACATTGAAGGATCTAAGCTTCCTGAAGAAGTACAGTCTGCTCTGTCCCTTCCAAAAAACACCATCACAGTTGTGTCTCCCGTTCAGTCTGTTGTCCAGGTGAACACCCAGGTATTTATACTCCTCCACTTCTTCTCCCATGATGGAAATGGGTATGTTGCTGCTCTTCCTAAAATCCACAATCATCTCCTTTGTCTTATTCGCATTCAAGATGAGATGATTGTTTGAACACCAGGACACAAAGTGGTCCACCAGTTCTCTGTATTCAGTCTCTTGTCTGTCTGATCCAACCAACAACTACAGAGTCATCTGAGTATTTTTGTAGATGACAGGACTATGACTTGTACTGAAAGTCTGAAGTGTACAGAGTGAAAAGAAATGGTGAGAGTACAGTCCCTCCTATGCTGCTGATCACCTGGTCAGACGTACAACTCTTCATTTTCACATACTGTGGTCTGTTTGTGAGGTAGTCATTAATCCAGGTGATTGTGGAGGCCTCCACCTTTGTCTTCTGGAGTTTTTGACACAATAGGGCAGGCTGAATTGTGTTAAAGGCACTGGAGAAATAAAAAAACATAATCCTCACAGTGCTGCCTACTTTGTCAAGATGGCAGTGGGTTTGCTGAAGCAGGTGTATGATGGTGTCTTCCACCCCAACTCCACGGCGATAAGCAAACTGCAGTGGGTCTTGAAATGTGCTTGTTTGCCTATTTAGGTGGACCAACATGAGTCTTTCAAAGACAACAGGCCTGTAGTCTTTAGGGGCCAGTGGGTGGGATGTTTTTGGTACTGGAACAAGGCAGGATGTTTTCCATAAAACTGGTACCTCCTCCTGGGTGAGGCTGAGGTTGAAGATACGCTGCATGATCCCATGAAAACAGAAGGACAGGGCGATGATCAAAGAAAGATCCCTCATAAATTTGATGAACGTGGTATAATGCCCCAGGAGTACAAGGATCAGTGGACAGCACTGTGTACTCAAGTGCGTGACCACTATAAAAAGAGGGCTAATTATAGTCATCTTGCTGGTGTGAAACAAAAACAAATTGAAGATGTAGAAGATTTCCGTGTACATTATGAAAAGGAGTTTAAGACTCACAGTGGCATTCCATTTAATGAAGAAAAAGATTCAGCTTAACAGCAACAGCTGAAAAATGGACTTCTTACCACAGATAGCCACCAAAATCCAAAATCAGATGGTCACATAGGAAACATGTGATGTCACAGAATTGATGCAATATGCTAGACATGCAGTGAAAGTGTTGGACAGGAAGAAGCCACCTCCGAGTGGACCTGCTCATACATTTTTTACTGGTAACGAAATCTTCTACCAAGGGGGCCACCCTCCAGTCCGAAGTAGAGGAAAAGGAGGTCCTCCCAGAGGGAAGGGCAAATCACGATTTCAGTCTCAACAAAAATCCACAAATTCAGAAGGTTGCTGGAACTGTAGAAGTTCAGATCACTGGGCAAGGGACTGTCCAAATGCTACCTCCGCACCAGGGGGAAGGGGAGGGAGAGGTAGAGGAGGTTTTAGTGCTCCACGAGGTCAGTTTGCCAGAGGCCAACCACAGTCAGTGGAGGACCATTTGGTCAAGAGGATTATTATCATGAATGACTAGATGACTCTAATAAACTTGAAACAGTTGACATTTGTGGTGCCTGGGAATTGTTAAACACTCTCAAAGAAAACCCTTATATAACCCTAAAAGTAAATGGTCAAGATGTCTCCTTTCTCTGTGATTCAGGGGCATGTAAGAATGTCATAAATTCTAAAAACTTAGGACTTAAAAGGTCTCTGACTTATATTTAGGTAAAGTTAGCTGATGGACTCACTTACGAGGAACCAGTTTCTAAACCAATCTCAAAAGTTGATCCTGAAACTAATAAAGCCCTATCAGCTACAGTCGTAATGTCACCCTCGTGCCCAATAAATCTGTTGGGTAGAGATTTGATGACACGACTACAAATAGCAATCATTCCAGTAAAAGGTGGTGGTATGAGAGCCTGTTATGTGGAAGGTAATGAAATCTATCACAATGAACAGACTCATGAGGAGCTTGGAGTGTATTACTCTTTTGACATTCCCATGCACACCAACATGACAGACACCACAACCCTGTTTCAAGTTGCAAATGAAAAACTAAGGGACCCAAAAGATATGATGTCTTCTAGCAGACTTCAAGTAACAAAAGCTACGTTTACATGGGCACATTTAATCGGAATAAACGCCCAATCGGATAAAAAAGACGTCATGTAAACATGTCAATCAGAATGTTTTGATCCGATGCAGCCTGATCTGAAAGAAATTTACTTCCGATCGAGAGGGGTGGTTTTGTCCGATCTTCATTCGGATAGACGTGCATGTATACACCCATTCGGAAAGAAAGGGTGAAAAGAGCCCTTTGCGCATGCGTACAACTTCAGCGTGACGTCTTTCTGCTTTGGCAAACCCAAGTAGAAAACATAGCGGGAAGTAAACAGAAGTGGTCTGCTGGTGCAGTCATCCTGTCATCCTGCTCTCCTCTCCTGTGGTGGAGGAGCAGTAGCAATATGTATTCAGCCGCTAGCTTGGTTAATGCGACCAGTAAAAACCCAAACATAAAGGTAATCCCCCGCAGAAGGTCCATATTGGGGATAACGTGAGTCAGATCGAGCACACGATGGGGCGGGAAAGACGTGCAGAAAGGAAGGAGTTTGTTTACTTTTTTTCTTCTCTCGGAAAGACAACTCGCTGTGCGCATGCTCAACTCATTTAACCTGATTGAGTGCTTGGTGCATGTGTACTCATGGCATGATCAGATCATTTCCGTTAGTGTCCATGTAAACAGGGATTTGGGAATTCCGATCGACCAAGATTTTAATCAGATTGGGGAAATTTGGCGCATGTAAACGTAGCTAATGAATGTGTGTCAACACCCTGACTCTGACTATTTTCTCAAACTGATGAAGCACAGCCCAACTGTTTTGGCCGCCACAAAAATAGTCACAAATGGCAGATCTGACTCAGCGGCTGCTGTTCTGCTTTCAGCAGATCTACAGCAATTGTATCTGCTACCAGCCACTCCCCATGTCCCTCTGTGCAAGGCCACACACTCTCAGTGGAGAGACTTAGGTGACATGATTCACACAGCACTGACTGCTGAGGACTTTTTTCCCCTGATCCAGAAGGCTGGTGTTATAGCCCAAGCACTAACCTTTATGTGAAAGATCTTTGCCTGATAATGTCTGGCATTCCTGCATGTCATGTATTGGCATGACCCATTTCTACAGTGTTTCTTTCTGACTCAGACAAAGCTGACTTAGTTGATATTCCTGATTGTGTTTGGTCTAAAGGTTCAACAGATGTGGGAAAATTAACATGTATTCCCCCAGTACAGATAACTCCAAAGTCTGACTGGAGACCCAGAGTAAAACAGTACCCTCTCAAACCTGAAGCACAGTAGGGCATAGAGCCAGTTATTAAAGATCTCCTCAAAGCAGGCATCATCAGGAAATGTCCTGACTCTCCATGTAACACCCCTATTTTTTCTGTAAAGAAAGCAGATGGCAAAGCATGGAGAATGATTCAAGATCTTAGATCTGTAAATGCTGCTGTACGAACTCGTGCTCCAAATGTACCGGATCCTCACACCCTGTTGAACTCTCTACAACCAAACAAAAGATTCTTCACTGTCATTGATCTTAGTAATGCATTTTTCTCTATCCTAGTGCATCCTGACTCACAGTTTTGGTTTGCATTTACATACAAGGTCAAAGTTACACCTACACCAGGCTGCCTCAGGGCTTTGCTGACAGCCCGACTATATTCGCTCAAGCAATCATGAATTGTTTGTCTGATTTGAGAATATCTCATCAAAGCCAAATATTGGTCTATGTTGATGATGTCCTCATAGCCTCTGAAACTGAGCAGGCTTGTAGACAAGACTCACTTGCTGTGTTACAACATCTTGCGGTCACTGGAAACAAAGTCAGTAAAAAAAACTTCAGTGGGTTAAGACAGAAGTCCACTCTCTAGGCCACACACTCTCTGCAGAAGGAAAACAGATTCAAGCAGGGAGAAAACAGGACATTTTGCATGTAGAACGCATCAACAGCCTCATTTCTGATTAATTAAATTGGAGAAGATCGTGTGTAGCAGTGACTCTCTCTGTGATGTGAGAACCTTAGTTTCACATTCCTGAGAACAACAAAGGGACGCAGGATCTCCACTTTTTGTGAATGGTTCCTGTCACTTTCAACCCCCCCACTTTGAACACAGTCTCCAGTTCAAATCTAGTCTGAGAGCCTCTTTGAAGCACACACCCTGCCGAGATAATTTAGAGCAAATGCTGATGTGTTTAGAATTCTGCCTCTCTATCAAAAGATAAATCTTTTTGTGTTTGGATAACGCATGCCAAAGCATTCTGTGTTGCTTGAGCAGAGATGGGATGTCTCCTGATGTCACCACAACACCCCCCTTTTTACGACGAGATGTCACTTCAAAAAGGCCAAACCCAAATGGTCACAGTGATTGAATCAAGAAGCCCTTTTGAGCAACTGAGAGACTCCAATACACATATGAACTATTTAATGTGATCACAGTTAATTCAATCAAACCTTTCTTTACAGGTATCAAACCATTATCTTTGCTCTGAAGTAATGTTCACCCAGTTTAAATAAATGATAAAATGATTTGATGTATATCTGAAAACTATATTCAGTGAAACTCTGATAATAAGCATGTAAATTCCAGATGCATGCAACTGTTAATCTGATCAATGGCTCTTAACCAAATGTCTTCTCCACAGGAAATATCTAGGAAACATTTGTTTTTGAGAGAAGTATTTCTACATGAATTAATGATACATTGTTCAGTGAACAAAACGAAATGTGTTTAAATCACTCTCTTCAGTAAGTCGCTATAAAGAGCAATGTAATCTAAATTTCTTTAAAAAATGCTTTGTTTAACTATGTTACAGATCTCATTAGGATATATTGAATTAACCTGCAAATGCCTTCTTTATTACTCAGGAATATATATTGATATGTGTAAAAGCAATATGTCATTAGAATAAGGAAACACTGTGGTTAATTCTTGCTAAAAGATAAAATTGATGGTAATGGTAGTTTCACAAAGAGTGGATGAGCAAGCATTTTTATTTGATAGAATAAAAGAATCTGTAACCGATACAGAGGGCAGTCCTAAAATTTAAATTCCCAAAACGGATTTATCATTGGCTAAGAGCCAGTGATAGCCACGCCCAGAGGTGGGCGAAATAGTTTATAATTGACATAGACTCTCACTCTCTGTCACTCTCTCCTGAAACCCCGGCAGCTCCATCGCCTGAAGCCTTTTAGGCCCTGCTCTGTTTTTTTTTCTTTTTTCCTTTTTTTTTTCAAGACTTTCGTCATCTTCATCTTAGTTTTACTTAATTTTTCTTTAAGCCTACTCGGCTCTCGTTTTATTAATTTTTACCTCGTTTTGCGAGTTTAAAACCTTTTTGATTTTATTTTAATAAACTCCTCGTTTATTTGAAACTTAAGTTTTTGTTTTAACGCGCGGTTTTCTTTACCTTCAAAGTTCATTTTTCTTTGAATTCGACGCACGTTCAAACACGCAAAGTATTTTATTTGAATAGTTTAATCCCACAAAACCCAGAACTTCACGTCACCAGCTGAAAGAAGAGACTACAGATCACAGAATTCCTTCCGTGGGCCTTCCGACACGTGACGAGAACCACCAGTGACCTGATCCTTACGGAGCAGCTGTTCGTCTACCTGGGTAAAGTTCCGACACTCGGAGAGCGCTACTTCGGGTCGACGGACCTCTCTGGGAACCAAGAAGCAAAACTCTCCGCCGCTGCTGCAAAATAGTAAGAGATCGATTGCATTTAATCCATGACAACGGATTAAAAGCTTTGTGTTGGTTCGTCTCAGTGGCCCGGAAGTGAAATCTATGTCTCAATTTTTCCCCTCTTTTCTCTCACCCCAAAATTACAATTTTCCTAAAATTTAAAATTATCTTCCGTGTTAAAAGAGCATTTACCGTTTAAGATTCTTGAATGTTAGAAAGCCTACTTATTCTAGAAACATACTAAGTCTGACGCTATTTCCTGCTCGTAGCATCATTAATTCCATTAAATGTTTTAGTTGTTTATTTGTTTGTTTGTTTATTGGTCTGTCTTCCTTGTTGTTCAATAAATATTCACCTTAATTTTAATTGGCCGATTCAGTGAGTTTTTATATGTGATTTGAGTCACTATCTGGACGGACATACGACTTCATATTATGAGACTGAAATAATCTGATTAAATATTCTAATATTTAATTCCTTCGAAAGAAGGTGGTGCCCCGAATAACACGTATTGAAGAGGCAAACTTTCATAATCAAATCAATCAAAATCAAAAATACTTTAGTAATCCTCGAAGGGAAATTCAAGTGTTGTTGTAGCTCAGTTATTCTTCAGGGAGCCATAGAGAGTTCTAGCTGTGGACAGGAAGGATCTCCTGTAACAGTCTGTGCTGCAGCCGATTATGAAGAATCCTCTGACTGAGGACACTCTGTTGTTGAGTTACTGTGTTCTGAAGAGGATGATGAGGGTTTTCCATCATGTTCTTCATCCTCCTTTGGACAATCAACTCAAGAGACTCCAGTTCAGTCTCCAGGACAGAACCAGTCCTCCATATCTATCTGTTCAGCCTCCTCGTGTCACATACTCTGATGCTCCGCCCCCAACAGGTAACTGCAGATGTGATCAGCTGACAAACTCCTCTTCATTTTTCGCTCCTCTTCAAATCTCTGTCTGTCCGTATTGTTTGAAAGCCAGACTGAGACACACTGGAGTCCAGGATATGTCCCTTTAGCCATGTCTCAGTGAAACACATGATGCTGCATTTCAACAGAGTTTCAAGTTAATCCATTTTGTTAGCAAAGAGATCTCACATTTGTCAATATGACTGATGGAAGGGAAGGTTTAAACTTCCTCTTTCTCTCTCTTCACTTTGCTCCTGCTCTGCATCCATGTCGTCTTCTTTGAGCTCATCAGGGATCCAGACTTTCAATTTGAGGATTATTTCAGCCTTAGAAATGTCAGTTAGCTGCTTTTACTTGTAAACAAGTCTCTTGTTGCCACGGTTACGCATCATAACAAGTGGCAAAAAAGTGACAAATCCAGCAAAAAACTCAATCAGCATAGCACCCAAATCAGAAGAAAAATATTTAGAAAATATTTCCAGAAGAAAAAACCATCAAGAAATACTCAAAAAGAACAAAAAAATGCTAGCAAATGCTAGCTAAGTCACAGAGCTACTCCAACAAGCTGCCACCAGTTATAGCGCTATTCCGGAATATAATACGTGTTCCCCTACATGCATGTTCCTAAACCAATTACTGAAAAACAAATTATGTCATTTTTGGGATTGTGCAATTACTGCAGGGCGTGGATCCCCCATTATGCTCAGAAAGCCCAGCCTCTGCTGGACATTGTACATTCCAAACCACTTTCCATGTCAGATAAGCTCACATGGACTCCAGAAGCTGAACAAGCTTTTGTCACTTTGAAACAGGCCCTGTATCAAAGTTCTGTCTTGATATAACCTGACTACTCAAAGGATTTCATACAGACTGTTGATTGTAGGGATGGTTTTATGACATCTGCTCTTTTGCAATATCATGGTACAAAATTGCGACCGATTGCATTTTACTCAAAGAAGCTAGATCAAGTTGCTCTGGCCCTGCCTGCCTGTGTGCAGGCAGTGTGTGCTGCTGCTATGGCTGTAGAAAATTCTGCTGATGTTGTCTTATTTCACCCAATGCAGCTGTGGGTTCTGCATGCTGTTGATGTTCTTCTTCTATAGAGTAGAACGAACCTGCTGTCTCCAGCTCGACATCTGTCTTATACAGCCATTTTGATTTCTCAGCCGCATCTTACTATTAAGAGGTGTACTGTTCTAAATCCAGCTACACTGCTCCCAACGCCTGCGGAAGGTGATCCTCACAATTGCTTGAAGAGACTGAAACTTTGCAGCTTCCAAGGCCTTATTTGAAAGACACGCCTCTACAGGAGGGTGTAATCTGGTTTGTTGATGGATCATGCTCTAAGGATCAGACTGGACGGAATCTTACGGG
>SSNP01000190.1:367897-392877 GCA_006937955.1 Pachypanchax playfairii
TGAGTGTCGTCAGCGTAGCAATGGCATGAGAAGCCATGGGAGCGAATGATCTCGCCTAATGAGGTGGTGTATAAAGAGAAGAGGAGAGGACCAAGGACCGAGCCCTGCGGGACACCCGTCGCCAGCTCATGCAGACTGGACATCTGTCCATGCCACGAGACTCTGAAAGATCTTTCCGCAAGGTACGAGGTGAACCACGAGAGGACCGGTCCCGAGATGCCAAGCTTAGATAGCGTCGAGAGGAGAACGAGGTGGTTGACGGTGTCAAAAGCAGCAGACAGGTCAAGGAGTACGAGTACTGAGGAGAGACCAGCCGATCTGGCAACCCGTAGTGACTCTGCAACTGAGAGAAGAGCGGTTTCAGTGGAATGGCCTCGCTTAAAGCCTGATTGATAAGGATCAAGTAGGTCGTTGTCGTGGAGGAACTGTGAGACTTGAGTGAAAACGGCTCGCTCTAGGATCTTGGACATGAACGGTAGGAGCGAGACTGGCCGGTAGTTTCCTACCTGGGCCGGGTCGAGCGACGGTTTTTTCAGCAGCGGAGTGACAGTGGCTTGCTTGAAAACTGAAGGAAAGATGCCAGTTTTCATGGAAGAGTTTATAATGTGGGTTATTGCAGGTTTGACAGCAGGAAGAATGCTCAGCAGGATATCCGTAGGAATCGGATCCAGAGGACACGTGGTTGGATTAGATTCCACTACGAGTCGGGAGACTTCGTCCTCATTCAGTAAGCGGAAGGAGCAGAGCGATTGACCGGAGGAAGGATGGACCAGACTGGGATTGTCAGGCTCAGAAAACTGATTTTTAATGGAGGCGATTTTGTCGGTGAAGTAGGTGGCGAACATGTCTGCAGTCAGCCCGGTGGGTGGCTGAGCAGGTGGAGGACGGATAAGAGTATTGAATGTCTTGAATAGTTTTCCCATGCTAGGAGCATTTTGGATTTTGTTTTGATAAAAAGCTATCTTGGCAGCCTTTAAGCAGGATGTGAAGCTAGAGAGCATTTGCTGGTATTCGGACAAGTCAGAGAGATTTTTGGATTTGCGCCATTTCCTTTCAGCTGCTCTCAGACCAGCTCTGTGATCCCTCAGAGTGTCTGTGAGCCACGGACTAGGACGCTGCCGGGCGGCCAGCTTTGACACACGAGGGCAGACTTCGTCCAGAGAAGAAGCTAGTGAGGAGCAGAGCGTCTCTGTTGCGTCATTTACAGGCAGAGTTGAGAGCACCGAGTAGGAAGGGAGGGAGGAGCAGACATGCTCCGATAGCTGCGAGGGAGTGAGAGATTGAAGGTTTCTGCGGTAGGAGACAGTCTTTACTTTTGCGTTAGGTACGTAAGGGATGGAGATGCAGAATTTAATCAGGAAGTGGTCTGAGAGGTGCAGCGGTGTGACTTGCACGTTACCTGCAGTGCAGTTTCTGGTCAGTACCAGGTCGAGTGTGTTGCCAGCTCTGTGTGTTGGGGGAGTCTGGACCAGATTGAGATTGAAGGAGTGGACCAGGGCCAGAAAGTTATGAGCTTGCGTTTTATCAATATGAATGTTCATGTCGCCCATAACTATTAAAGGGGAGTTATCATCCGGAATGTCGGATAGGATTGTGTCCAGTTCGTCCATAAATTGCTCCATGTTGCCTCCCGGAGGGCGGTAAATAACCAAAACATAAGCAGCGACGGGCTTAGAGATTCGTAATGCATGAAATTCGAATGAGGAGCAGGTAGTAGTGGTTTGCAAGGAAGAAAATTTCCACATTTTGGAAATCAGGATGCCTGTACCGCCTCCTCGCCCAGCAGGACGAGGAGTGTGTGTGAATTCTGCATGAGAAGAGAGGGCAGCCGGTGTTACTGTGTTGTCAGGACGGATCCAGGTCTCGGTCAGGGCTAGGACCTGTATATCGGAGAGGTGCGGCAGAGAACTGATGAACTCTGTTTTGTTAACTGCGGACTGACAGTTCCAGAGGCCGAGGGTAACGGAGACAGTGGCAGCCCGACACGCCATGGGCTGGATGAGGCAGTGCGGATTACGTTGTCTACTTTACTTGGTTACTTGGTTTACTTTACTTAGTTTACTTGGTCATTGTTTTTTTTTTTAGAGATTCTTATTTTAAGAAGATATTTTGTAATATTTTGAGAAAATTCAGTTTAATGCTCTTATTTTTGCGGTCGCATTCGGGAACATTACCGAATGCGACCGCAAAAGTGACATCACTTCCTCTCTCCCCTTCGCTTGGAGCTGTAATGGAGAAAGGTACATTTTTCACAGAGCTCCCGTTGTTTACTTCTAGGAAGTTGTTGTCGAGTTCAAAATACTGTATATTCTCTCAGCTAATATGTTGATAACATGTTTGACTGTGTTATTGTGTAGTTTGATGTAAAATTGAATAGTTTAGTCGAAGTTAAGGCCTTACTGTAGCAGCAAATGTGAGAGTGAGCTGACTCGGATTTTCCCGCGCTGTGCGGCTGACTTACGTGTGGTTCTTTTCTCATGGACAGATGAGATGAGATGGACTGAATGTTTTTCACTGCTGCTGAAACGTTCTATTCGATTTAACACAGGTATGCTGTTGGTTTTTTTTGTTATTTATGTTGAGTTTTCTTAACCATTTTTGGGAGGATTTGTACATTTTATTTTCACTATATGTAAATTGTTATATGTTTTAATTATTGTTCATAGGTCAGCTGGTGGTGTGTGTGTGTGAATGTTTTATTTCTTTTGTTTTGGTGAAGATGTAAAAGACAGTATCTTGAAAGAAACATTTATTTTTGATTTTATAAAAAACCCTTCGCTTTGAGCTGTAATGGAGAGTGGTGAGATGAGATCGACTGAATGTTTTTCACTGCTGCTGAAACGTTCTATTCGATTTTACACAGAATAAATGTACCACCAGTGGAGCTGAACCTGAACCTAAGAGTCATTCGTCATTTGCTCAACAAGGTGCTGGAAGCATTCCTCAGAGAGTTTGGTCTATATTGACATGATGGCATCACACAGTTGGCGCAGATTTGTCGGCTGCATATCCATGATGCGAATCTCCCGTTCCACCACATCCCAAAGATGCTCTATTGGATTGAGATCTGGTGACTGTGGAGGCCATTTGAGTACAGTGAACTCATTGTCATGTTCAAGAAACCAGTCCGAGATGATTCCAGCTTTATGACATGGCGCATTATCCTGCTGAAAGTAGCCATCAGAAGTTGGGTACATTGTGGTCATAAAGGGATGGACATGGTCAGCAACAATACTCAGGTAGGCTGTGGCGTTGTAACGATGCTCAATTGGTACCAAGGGGCCCAAAGAGTGCCAAGAAAATATTCCCCACACCATTACACCACCACCACCAGCCTGAACCGTTGATACAAGGCAGGATGGATCCATGCTTTCATGTTGTTGACGCCAAATTCTGACCCTACCATCCGAATGTCGCAGCAGAAATCAAGACTCATCAGCACCAGGCAACGTTTTTCCAATCTTCTATTGTCCAATTGTCCAAGCTTGTGCAAATTGTAGCCTCAGTTTCCTGTTCTTAGTTGAAAGGAGTGGCACCCGGCGTGGTCTTCTGCTGCTGTAGCCCATCTGCCTCAAAGTTCGACGTACTGTGCGTTCAGAGATGCTCTTCTGCCTACCTTGGTTGTAACGAGTGGTTATTTGAGTCACTGTTGCCTTTCTATCAGCTCGAACCAGTCTGGCCATTCTCCTCTGACCTCTGGCATCAACAAGGCATTTCCGCCCACAGAACTGCCGCTCACTGGATATTTTTTTGTTTTCGGACCATTCTCTGTAAACCCTAGAGATGGTTGTGCGTGAAAATCCCAGTAGATCAGCAGTTTCTGAAATACTCAGACCAGCCATTCTGGCACCAACAACCATGCCACGTTCAAAGTCACTCAAATCACCTTTCTTCCCCATACTGATGCTCGGTTTGAACTGCAGGAGATTGTCTTGCCAATTAAGGTGAGAGAGGGAAAAAGAAGCTTGCCGACAAGTGGGACTCAAAGATCTACACAGTCATAGACAAAGAGCCCAAGACACACATACAGTGGGGCAAAAAAGTATTTAGTCAGCCACCAATTGTGTAAGTTCTCCCACTTAAAAAGATCAGAGAGGCCTGTAATTTTCATCATAGGTATACCTCAACTATGAGAGACAAAATGAGGAAAAAAAATCCAGAAAATCCCATTGTCTGATTTTTAAAGAATTTATTTGCAAATTATGGTGGAAAATAAGTATTTGGTCAATAACAAAAGTTAATCTCAATACTTTGTTATATAGCCTTTGTTGGCAATGACAGAGGTCAAACGTTTTCTGTAAGTCTTCACAAGGTTTTCACACACTGTTGCTGGTATTTTGGCCCATTCCTCCATGCAGATCTCCTCTAGAGCAGTGATGTTTTGGGGCTGACGCTGGGCAACACAGACTTTCAACTCCCTCCAGAGATTTTCTATGGGGTTGAGATCTGGAGACTGGCTAGGCCACTCCAGGACCTTGAAAGGCTTCTTACGAAGCCACTCCTTCGTTGCCCGGGCGGTGTGTTTGGGATCATTGTCATGCTGAAAGACCCAGCCACGTCTCATTTTCAATGCCCTTGCTGATGGATGGAGGTTTTCACTCAAAATCTTACGATACATGGCCCCATTCATTCTTTCCTTTACACGGATCAGTCGTCCTGGTCCCCTTGCAGAAAAACAGCCCCAAAGCATGATGTTTCCACCCCCATGCTTTACAGTAGGTATGGTGTACTTTGGATCCAACTCAGCATTCTTTCCCCTCCAAACACGACAAGTTGAGTTTCTACCAAAAAGTTCTATTTTGGTTTCATCTGACCATATGATGTTCTCCCAATCCTCTTCTGGATCATCCAAATGCTCTCTAGCAAACCGCAGACGGGCCTGGACGTGTCCTGGCTTCAGCAGGGGGACACGTCTGGCACTGCAGGATTTGAGTCCCTGGCGGCGTAGTGTGTTACTGATGGTAGCCTTTGTTACTTTGGTTCCAGCTCTCTGCAGGTCATTCACTAGGTCCCTCCGTGTGGTTCTGGGATTTTTGCTCACCGTTCTTGTGATCATTTTGACCCCACGGGGTGAGATCTTGCGTGGAGCCCCAGATCGAGGGAGATTATCAGTGGTCTTGTATGTCTTCCATTTTCTAATAATTGCTCCCACAGTTGATTTCTTCACACCAAGCTGCTTACCTATTGCAGATTCAGTCTTCCCAGCCTGGTGAAGGTCTACAATTTTGTTTCTGGTGTCCTTTGACAGCTCTTTGGTCTTGGCCATAGTGGAGTTTGGAGCGTGACTGTTTGAGGTTGTGGACAGGTGTCTTTTATACTGATAACGAGTTCACACAGGTGCCATTAATACAGGTAACGAGTGGAGGACCGAGGAGCCTCTTAAAGAAGTTACAGGTCTGTGAAAGCCAGAAATCTTACTTGTTTGTAGGTGACCAAATACTTATTTTCCACCATAATTTGCAAATAAATTCTTTAAAAATCAGACAATGGGATTTTCTGGATTTTTTTTCCTCATTTTGTCTCTCATAGTTGAGGTATACCTATGATGAAAATTACACGCCTCTCTAATCTTTTTAAGTGGGAGAACTTACACAATTGGTGGCTGACTAAATACTTTTTTGCCCCACTGTATACAAGCTGGAGGATGACAGAGGCAACACCAGAGTAGTGCACCGCAATCTCATTTTGGATATCAGCTTCCTACCGATTGAGTCTGCAGAGGATTAGCTGAATGAAATGTTGTGCAGCTTTGATGAGTCTGAGGCTGAATCTCTTATGGTGGAGACCACCAGCTCCATGGAGGGAGTAGATTCAGAAGACAGCACTGGTGTGTGGATGCACAGTGACATGCCAGATCTCAATGTTGGTGAACCAGAAGAGGAACAGCTATGTCATGAGGAGGCTCAAAGCAGTGGCAGAGGGTCTCCTGAGGCTTCTAGTCGGATGGATTGTGATTGGTCAGTTGTAGCACCCTCAGCTGAGACAGACAACCAATCAACAGATGTGGCTGATACTGTGGTTGTCACTAAAGATCAGGGTCCGTTCAGTGAAGTTCTTGGGCAGGCAGATGCGTTAGGTGTAGTTAAGACACATGTTGGTAGGGTTGTCAAGAAAGTTGACTGCTAAGTAGAGTCTATGGCTCAGAAATCATTCAGCCTCAGGCAGTTTACCAGCTCACTTGGCAGGAAGTCACAGTTTCTTCTCACACTGTTTTAGTAAGGTTATTTAATTTCTTTTTGGGGGGGGGGTTCTCTCAGCTTATTTTTTTAGATACTGACTTTTTTCTAAAGTTGGATCGTCAACCTCGACATGGGACACCAGTGGGTGGGTGGTTTGGTGTATTCGGCATCATACTGTTCCGCGAGAAATTTCGGATTGATCACCCTTTAAATTTCTCTGGATCTGTTTTAACAGCTGAATATAAAGATGGTATTCTTTAGGTCTAGCTTGCTCTAATTCAGTGAAGATGACAGGTTTCCCAATTTTGATGTGTGCTGATCAGTTGGATGGGTAGACAGGATTTTGGTGTCATTTTGGGGAGGTGAATGTAGCATGAAAGAAAAAAATATATATAATGCATTCCACCAAAAATCCCTCATTTGATTTTATTTGTTTATTTATGTATTTCCTTTTTTTATATTTGAAATAATTTCATTAGTTTACTTGGTCATTGTTTTTTTTAAGAGATTCTTATTTTAAGAAGATATATTGTAATATTTTGAAAAAAAAAATTCAGTTTAATGCTCTTATTTTTGCGGTCGCATTCCGTAATGTCACTTCCTCTCTCCCCTTCGCTTGGAGCTGTAATGGAGAAAGGTACGTTTTTCACAGAGCTCGACTGAATGTTTTTCCGAAGCCCTCTGGCGCCCACAGGCCTGGGGTGATGGGTGGTGAAAACCACACTCTAGCTACACTGTACCCATTCTGTGCTGTCATTCCACATGATACATAAACACATCATGCATGCTTGCATACAAACACTAGTATGTGTATATTTACAAATAAACATGTACATGCAAATGGGCACGATAGACACACTGGTACACAGGGACTGAAAACTACACACATGTACATGTACATGTACATCTATGTAGAGCCCCAACCCATACACTACAACAAACACAAGCACACAGACATTTAACACATGTACATCCACATGAACACATGCATGCATACACACGAGCAAACAAATCTTTGTGTATAATTGGGTACATCAGTATAAAAACCTTTAAAGTGATATATTTTTATGAGCATGAACAATATGAATAAAAATATTTGGCCTGTTTTGTTTGTGTTAGTTTTGGTCTGTTTTTGTTGTCTGTTGTCTTCTCCCCTCTCACCCCCGCACCCCTTCTTCCTTAATGTTGTCATTTGAGTGTCTTTGTCTCTCTGCCTGTCCACTCCGCCTCCGGAACCAGTTACGGTCAGTCGCGCCATAGAAATAAAGCACATTATACAACAGAAGGGGTAAATTCAACCCTAACTGTTGAGAATAAATCTGTCCTGACATACAAGGGCACCCAGACCGACAATTCTATTTGCCAAATACATCAGGACAGGACAGGTAGAAAAAAATAAAAATAAATAAATAAAAATAAATAAATTGCAAGCCCCGCCCACTGCTTTGGTTTACAGTCATGAAATTTGGTAAACTTATGTATCCTCCCAGGACCTACAAAAAAAGTCTCTTGGACCCATGTCCTAACTATCACAAGAAGTCGGCCATCTTGAAAAAAAAAACGGTCTATTTATGGATATTTCACACCTGTGGGATTTGAACCATCTACTTCAACATACTTTCATGGCTCACCATGAAACCCTGTCAGTACATTTTTAAAGCATGTGGGATTATATCATTAAAAAAGATTTATTCTAGCTTTAGAATTGTGGGTGTGGCTTAACTTGAAACTTTGCCTTTAAACCAAGCAAAAAAAGCGGTTATAACTCCCTGATAATTTCCCAAACCCAAAATCAAAACCGACTATCATTTCCTAAGATAAGAGTAAACAATAAAATCCAGAGACTTAAAACAACATCTCAAAGAATCAAGGTCTGCCACATCCTGAGCAACAACCTCATTTCCCTCGTTGCACCTTGAACATAAGGATTTTCGCATTTCAGCAGGATGTTGGGTGAAAACACAATTTTTTTAAAAGGGTCAGTTTATATCACACACACACACACGTGGACATGCATATCCACATGTTCTCAGACTGGATCTTATTTTCATGTTTTGCAAACTTGTTCATACCACAACCCACACAACAACACATTACAACACTTACATTAGATAGCAATCCTAAATGTTCTGTAAAACATTAGTGTTGAATTTGCTCTCAGAAATCCTGAAAAAAGTTGTTTTGTTTACAGGCAGAAAGTAATGAAGCATCTTCTTTTGAAGCTGAATTTTTCTCAAGTGGAGATGCTGTGTTTTGCTGTGAAAATTTTTAACAGGATTGTTGTATCAAATGGCTTACTTGGGAAGTCTGTGTTATTTGTCAGAAATTAGACTAAAGAGGATAGAGGAGCTCTGGACAGTACCTCTATTTACAGAGTCAAAGTCACTCCTCTCTGCGTACTTTTAATTTCCTCTGATATGAAAACCTCCTTTTTCCTAAGTTTTTTCTCTTCCTCTGTTTAGGAAAGGAAATTCTAATCTAGAGTATTTCGAACAAGCCTTCTACCCAAAAAAGTTAGTAAAAATACACGTACCTCACATGTAAACAGATAAAGGGAAATACAATCCCATAAATGAATTTTGAAATGATTCCTCCCTGCAGGAAATCTTATTTGATACTCAGTCACACTGCTTGTCTGACAAAAAAACAAACAAAACACATGGTCTTCCTAACTTGCCAAAATCAGTGCGTTTCCCACTTTCTTCATGATTTTGTATCTAAACAGGAAGTATGGGAACATCAGCAACTGTGAGAATATGGGAATTAATTTAGGTCCTGAGACATGGCCTCCCCTCAGAATTTAGGAGCAAAAGCAGAAGGATTTACAAGCTTCATATGAGTGTTAACTGAATCATTTCATTGCATGTCTATATCCATTAACTGCTCACAAACAAGCTCTTTACCAAACAATGAGCTAAACAAATTTTTTCCTAATTTCTCACATCTTAGAAGCAGATAAGCGTCAATTGTTTTCAATACATAAATGAAAAATGTACTGTTTTAAACTATAATAATCTCATGTTGAGAAATAACAGAATAACCTTGAAAATAAGTGAACACATCATCAGTGATTTTAGTCTGCAACATGTCTGAGACAACTGGATGTTATACAGACTCAACACATACTCAGTATATGTGCTATAAATGACTGTCGGCTTGAATGAAATGAAATGAAATGAATGAATGAAAAATACTTTATTTATCCCAGAAGGGAAATTCAACGTTGTAGTAGTTTTTGTTTTTTATTTTTTATTTTTTTTTTTGTCCAACAATAAAAACAACAATGAAGACAACAATACAATAATAAAAATCAAGGTCTGTTCTTGTTGTGGAGGCTAATGGCTGCAGGCAGGAATGATCTTTTGTATCTTTCGGTCTTGCATCGGACCTGAAGAAGCCTCTCACTGAACACACTCTGTTGTTTGGTCACTGTCGTGCAGAGGGTGAGAAGAGTCCTCCATCATCTTCATCTGCTTGTCCAGCATTCTTTTTTGTACAATCAGCTCCAGCGGCTCCAGAGATACTCCCAGCACAGATTCAGCTTTCCTGATCAGTTTGTTGATTCTCTTCAAGTCTCTGGTTCTGATGCTGCTGCCCCAGCAGATGGCTGCAAAGCTGATTGCACTTTCCACAACAGACCTATAGAAGATTTGCAACATCTTGGTGCAGACATTAAAAGATCTCAGCTTCCTTAAGAAGTAGAGTCTGCTCTGACCTTTCTTGTAGATGTATTCTGTGTTGCATTTCCACTCTAGTCTGTTGTCCAGCTGAACTCCAAGGTACTTGTATTCCTCCACCACCTCTACCTCCTCTCCTAGGATGGAAATACTGCTGTGTTGATTCTTTCTCCTCCTGAAGTCAACAATCATCTCCTTAGTTTTGCTGCTATTTAAAACGAGATGATTGTTACTGCACCATTTCACAAACTGACTGACCAGTTCTCTATACTCAGCTTCTTGTCCCTCACTGATGCACCCAACAACTGCAGAGTCATCAGAGTATTTCTGCAGATGACAGGACTCAGAGTTGTACTGGAAGTCAGAGGTGTACATCGTGAAGAGAAATGGTGAGCGCTCCAGTGCTGCTGACCTCCATCCCAGACACACAACCCCCCAGTCTCACAAACTGTGGTCTGTTTGTGAGGTAGTCATAAATCCAGGAGGTTGTGGAGGAATCCACCTGGAATTTATGGAGCTTCTCACATAACAAAGCAGGCTGAATTGTGTTAAAAGCACTTGAGAAGTCAAAGAACATGACCCTCAAAGTGCTGCCTGATTGGTCCAGATGAGCATGTGCTCTGTGAAGCAGGTAGATGATGGCATCTTCAACCCCAAGCCCATTACGATATGCAAACTGTAATGGGTCCTGAAAGGTGCTGACCTGCTTGTTGAGGTGAGCCAGTAAGAGTCTCTCCAGGACTTTCATGACGTGAGATGTCAGGGCAACTGGTCTGTAGTCGTTTGGTTCAGCTGGTTGTGGTTTTTTAGGTACTGGAACAAGGCAGGATGTTTTCCACAGCACAGGAACTGTTTTCTGTCTCAGACTGGTGTTGAAGAGGTGCTGGAGAACTGGACATAGTTGCATTGAGCAGGTCTTGAGAACTCTGGGACTGACACCATCTGGACCTGCAGCCTTGTTCAGGTTCAGTTTCTCCAGTTGTTTCTTGACCTGGTAGCAGGTCACAGACAGAGTGGAGGTGGAGGCAGAGGAGGTCTTTGGGTGCTCTGAGGTGGAGGAAGATGATGCAGTGTTCTGGTCCATGACTGAGCTGCAGGGTGACGGAGTGGAGGTGTGACAGGAAAGCTGTGGGCTCATGGAGGGTGTGTGGTCTGTGGGGATGTGATTCTATTTCTGTCCTTCAAGGGTCCATTTCACAAAGCAGGTTTAGTGAAAAACATGAGTTGTTTAAGCCTGAGGGAAACTCTGTTTTTTTGGTTTCACAAAGCCAGTTCAGCCTCAGTTACCCAGGCAACACAATCTGTGAACCCAACCTCCACGCTAGCAGGTTTGTTTGACACAACTCCTGCTCTTAAGTTGAAGCCTGCTTTCTGAAATCAGTAGCAAACACAGCATGTCAATTTCTTGATAATCCTGTTCACTTGGAAGCGCAGATATTATGCAGAAATCTCTGTTTGGTAGAGCGAGATGATGACCAGCAGCGTTTGGAATGATGCAGTTTAAAGTAACAGAATAATCTAATTCATTACAGTTTCCAACACTGTTATTGTTAGTGAACATAAAATGCAATACGTTACTAGAAGAAATGAAATAAGCTGCATAATGTGGCTACCCGCACACACACACACACACACACACACACGGTTGTATGGAGGTTGGGTAGATGCTACAATAAGCCAACTACTGCAGTATAGCGGCAGGGAGTTTGCCTATTAGTCAGAAGGCAGGGGGTTCAATCCCTGCTTATGACAGTCTGTGTGTTGAACCAATAATAGTGTTATTGCCAAGTTTTATTTGCATAATAAAATGAATTTGTTTTTTTTTAGTAATGCAGTCCATTACTTTCTCAGTTAACTACTTACTTTTTTGAAGAGTAGTTCAGATACTGACTAAATTACTTTTTTGGAACAAGTGAGTGACTATAACTAATTACTTTTATAAAGTAACATTCCCAACACTTATGATCAGACCCGAGTTGATGTTTTAGCACCCTGCATAAGTATCTGTATGAGCATTTCTACGAGCATCAATAATTTATTTAAGCAATATTCTCAGGTCACACATCTCTCATATGATCTATGGTGGAAATGCTGTCCGCACAGAGAAAATTCTGTGTATTTCTATATTTACTTAGTGTCATAGTAAGTTTTTGATCAATGCTGAACAATATTGCTACTGAGGTAAGCTGTGTTGTGGAGGTTGATGGACCCTCTTGCTCATTAATGTACCCCCTTATCATTTCCAGCATATTCTGTTGAAGAGAAAGAAGTTGCAAGTTGGATTGCAGATTAGTAGTAACTAAAACCAAAGTTACTTTACTACAGTGTAGACCTTGACAAGCCCCTCTGCAGCTTCCCTTTCTGTGGCGATCTGTTTTACAATCCTGAGCCTTCTCTCTGTTGGCTACAATGGGGTCAGTTAGGTGTGGCTTTCATAAAGACAATATTAAATACTGGCAGTGATGGAAAATGCTGAAAAATTCAATTTGAGCTTGTTTCTTTCAGACTGGATCCACTTTAAATGGAACCTGTTGGTTGGTTCAGGAAACAGATACTGTCTCTCAGTTGCAGCTGCTGGTTCTGTCTGCACTGTTGCACTGCACTCCATCATGGTGGAATATTTTGCTTTTTCATTGTTTAGTGATTTCTCTAAATATTTAAATCTAGCTATCACATTTAGAATGTAACCACTGAATGTTGTGTTGAACTGTGGGCTCAAAAAACATGGAATATGAATGTTGATTGAGTGAAACATTTAAGACCAGACATTTAAGTTTTTCCGTCTAATTAATACTCACATATTGACTTGGTCAGCAATTTTCTGCCACACAATCTCTCTCTTTTGCTACTGCTTTATTTTTAAATGTGCTCAATTTTTGCACATGCAGTCATTAAAAGATCCAATTTTACTGGGGAGAAATAGGAGGTGCTAACCTTTTGTCCACTGATTGCCATGGTGAATCATGTTATCTGTGTTTCAGAGTTTATTTAACTAATTCTTATCACCTGTTCTGAAACCGAAAACTATGAGTTTGACAACTGTGAGTTGGCCAACCTTGAGTTCAAGTTTCAGTTTAGAGTTAGTTAAACCTGCTTTCTGAAACATGCCCCAGATGTATTATTCCTCTCTGCTTCAATGACTCATCTCCTCTTAAAAGGTCAGTTAAAAATTCTTCAAACTCTTTGAGCAACATTGTAAAGCAACAATATGTTTATATTTTGACATCATATCAAAATTGTTTTTTAAAAAATGCATGAATTACTCAATGTCAAGTCCCACCTCAGTACAACAAGAAAATAACACTTTTCATGAATATATTAAAAGTTTGAAAACACATTCTGTTATTTGGAATCATGCTTTTAGCCAATTTTCTATACAGCAAAACTGTTGGGTCTCAGGGGTTTTGGTTTTATTAAGAATTTTTTTTCTTGCTTATTTTACTGTGGTTTTGCTTTTCTCCTCAAGGTTTAGTTATAGGATTGTTTCGGGGGTTAATTGTTTCCTCCGTCTCTCCTCTATGTCCTTCTCTGTCTCTCTTGTCCAGCCCTTTTTGTTGCGTCTCAATACAAAACGTGACAAAAACTGCCCGTGGTTAGCTGTTACAGAGACAACCCTGTGTCTGATTCATTGAAAAGCTTTTTAAATGGTCCAAATTCCAACAGGATTCAGAGCCACCACAGAGTTATAAGGATGAAAGCTGCAGGGAGTCAGAAGTTCTGGTGGATTTTTTTTCAGCAGACATTCAGTTACTGTCTAGTCAGTCATCATCTATATCTGTTTATTCCTGTTCAGGGTCATGGGCAGCTGGTGTCTAGCTCCAGCAGTCATTGGGTGAGGAGCAAGGCTACACCTGGACAAGCACCAGTTCATCACAGGGCCACATATAGTCTGACAACCACACACACACACACATGCACACCTAAGTTTGTTTTGCCATCCTTATGGGGCCCGTCCATTGACTTACTTCCATTGATTTTAGTAACTGGATTTATACCTAAACCAAACCTTTTTCCTAACCTTAACCATTACTGATCTATACCTAACCCTAAGACTAACTAAAACTCTATTCACACCATACCTCTAAAGTGAACCCTAACCCTAAAAAGAGGGGTCCCCCGTATGGGGCCCAGGCTTCTGTCCCCACAAGAACCCTTGGTCCCCAGAAGGATAGTGAATATCTCAAAACTGGTCCTCAGTAGGGTAGAAAAACAAGAACACACAAACATACAGTGGGGCAAAAAAGTATTTAGTCAGCCACCAATTGTGTAAGTTCTCCCACTTAAAAAGATCAGAGAGGCCTGTAATTTTCATCATAGGTATACCTCAACTATGAGAGACAAAATGAGGAAAAAAAATCCAGAAAATCACATTGTCTGATTTTTAAAGAATTTATTTGCAAATTATAGTGGAAAATAAGTATTTGGTCACCTACAAACAAGTAAGATTTCTGGCTTTCACAGACCTGTAACTTCTTTAAGAGGCTCCTCGGTCCTCCACTCGTTACCTGTATTAATGGCACCTGTGTGAACTCGTTATCAGTATAAAAGACACCTGTCCACAACCTCAAACAGTCACGCTCCAAACTCCACTATGGCCAAGACCAAAGAGCTGTCAAAGGACACCAGAAACAAAATTGTAGACCTTCACCAGGCTGGGAAGACTGAATCTGCAATAGGTAAGCAGCTTGGTGTGAAAAAATCAACTGTGGGAGCAATTATTAGAAAATGGAAGACATACAAGACCACTGATAATCTCCCTCGATCTGGGGCTCCACGCAAGATCTCACCCCGTGGGGTCAAAATGATCACAAGAACGGTGAGCAAAAATCCCAGAACCACACGGAGGGACCTAGTGAATGACCTGCAGAGAGCTGGGACCAAAGTAACAAAGGCTACCATCAGTAACACACTACGCCGCCAGGGACTCAAATCCTGCACCGCCCGGGCAACGAAGGAGTGGCTTCGTAAGAAGCATTTCAGGTCCTGGAGTGGCCTAGCCAGTCTCCAGATCTCAACCCCATAGAAAATCTCTGGAGGGAGTTGAAAGTCCGTGTTGCCCAGCGTCAGCCCCAAAACATCACTGCTCTAGAGGAGATCTGCATGGAGGAATGGGCCAAAATACCAGCAACAGTGTGTGAAAACCTTGTGAAGACTTACAGAAAACGTTTGACCTCTGTCATTGCCAACAAAGGCTATATAACAAAGTATTGAGATTAACTTTTGTTATTGACCAAATACTTATTTTCCACCATAATTTGCAAATAAATTCTTTAAAAATCAGACAATGTGATTTTCTGGATTTTTTTTCCTCATTTTGTCTCTCATAGTTGAGGTATACCTATGATGAAAATTACAGGCCTCTCTGATCTTTTTAAGTGGGAGAACTTACACAATTGGTGGCTGACTAAATACTTTTTTGCCCCACTGTACATGAAACAGACAAAGACATGCTTAAAACTGGATACTTTTTATGAAAGTTTATCTCTACAAAAATGTTGAGTTGTATTTAACCTGTACGATGCTCTGTAAATACTTTACACCAAACAATGCCATTTATTAATAACAATTCCTCAAGCAAAGAAATTTGTGGGATACATCAGTTTTTATTAACAGATTTTATCAGACAGCTCACATAGACATTACATTTGAAGAAATATAGTATGTTCTAGTGTAAACATCTTTTATTTCACTGCAGCAGTGCTTAAGGGTGTATCCTAATCTGAGATGATATCATGAGAGTTATTCTGTTATTTCCTGTGTACATGTTGTGTAAACATGACAAAACATCCACTCATGAGCTCTGACACATTCAAATTAGACATCTGACAGACCCATGTTGAACAGCTACTCTCAATAAAGCATGGCTAATTTCATCACAGTCTTCTTGCGGGACAGGCACTGGAACTCTGAGGATTTGTTTGAAGCACATTGTGTAAATCTTCTAGCAATATTTATTGTCGCTAGCCATTGCTGGTAGGACAGTTGTTATGTGGGCAATGATGTAGCACAATACCCTCGTAAAGACATGTTACAACAACAGGAAGTTAAATCTTGCTGTTTAGTTAGATTCTCTGTATGTGGAACAACTTACTTTTCCAAACTGCAATCTGGAGTACCAAATCATTTATGAAATGTTACATTAAACAGTAAAAGATAATCAGCTACGGTTTACACATTTTCCGAATTGTCTTGTTTTTAAGTAAAACCACCTCAATAGTAACTAGAATTGTCTTTTTCCTAATGATTTAAAGGTTTAAACATAAGATCAAAGGTAGAAATCCTCTTCCAAAGATGAGAGGCCATTGATTGTCCCCAAAGAAAGAAGGATGCACATTAGTTTTATTGCAGATTCTTTCCTAGCTGCTGATCTTCGTCAGCATCTTGTTGATGGCCTGTTTGACATGGGTGGTGGAGCTGCGGCGTCTGGCTTTACCCTGGACAGCTTTGCGCCGTCTCACTTCTCTGCATAGTTCATGGAAAGCCTCAGCCACTACACCATCCTCATCAGAACAGGCTGAACATTCATAGAAGGCACACGCCATTTCAGCCGCCAGCCGCTCTCCTTCCCCTGTGGTGACCTGCCGGACGTGATCCAGGTCAGATTTGTTACCCACCAGCACTAATGGGACATTCTTTGGCTTTTTGATGTCTTCTAGGAGACTTCGAAGGGGAACTACCTCCTCAAAACTTCCCCGGTCTGTGATGTCATAAACAATAACAAATCCGTCACCCCAACGCATGTGACCCTCCTTCTGCTGGATGTCCTCCTGTAAGTGAGACCAGAATGTCAAAATGGCTCATTTCACAGTTTGAGGAGACAACCATGAATGAATTATTGTTGACATTAGTTAAAAAATGTATCTCAAGTATTTTTACACATCTTTTAGGCATGAGAAAAAAAATATAATTTCAAAGTTTAAGTATTATTTTAGTACATCCATCTCTAGTACAATCTGACATTCATTAACTCATTCAGTGCCAGCCATTTTCAGATTTCTATCCCCCTCAGTGTCAGATATTGAGCATTTTTACAGAAATTTTCTCCTTTGACTATGTGAATTCTGAAACCTTTTTTCTTTTAGTAGCAAAAAAAATGTTTCAACCTCTTTTTGTTATTTAGTAATCTGCAGCATAAAAGAGTGACTTTCATCAAAATTCACCTGTTTCAGAACAGAAAGTTGTGATCAATCAATCAATCAATCAAAAATACTTTATTAATCCCCGAAGGGAAATTCAAGACTTTGTTTGTAAATATTTCATGTTTCAGTGATTAATGCAACATCTGAACTATGTTTTATTTCTATGAAAGTAAAAAAAAAAAACACAAAAAAATTAATTTTGATAGTTTATTTTATGTATGAAAACAGTCATTCATAGACATTATCAACGCTTGAATAAAAGAAAAAAAAAGCAACAGATTTATGATCCAGATACTCTGTGTGTGATACAAGTGTGCACACATGTGGACGTGTAAGCGAGCGAGTTAGTCAGCTAACCCTCCCGCCCTGGCCATCGATTCGTCTATCAACACTTTTTATGTGTTTTATGCAGCCATTCGTTCTTTATTTTGGTCCCTGCTGCCTGCAGATGATTCTAACGGGAGGTACTGGTCAGATGAATCCGCCTCAGGTTCACTAGATTCAACAGAAGAACTGTCACGTCGGGCTGACAACATGGCAAGCCCAGTAGTCCCAGTAGATCCGACTGTGGCGTTGAAGGGATTTTATTCATGTAATCAACTCCACCACCTTCTCAATTCCATCAATTCTATACTTCTTTGGAATAACTCCGAACAAAGAGATCACGTCACAGCCGCTTCAATGACTCTGATTCTCCTTTCCGCCTTCATCGTCTCTGCCTTGCTCCTCCCACGCTTCACATGCCTTTATAACTGAGAAAGAAAGGAAGATCTCACCCAGAGAAGTGCACCACTGCCCCCTCCTGGATCATAGCACTAAGTACAGCATGAACGGAGTTCAAATTCAGCGAGCAGCTGCCCCAGAATGCTTTGCGGGATTTAAGCCAATCAAAGCTGTAGAGACATCAAGACATCAATGGCAGCGTTCGTATTCAGTTTGACATCTATAGACGTCAAAGGCACTGAATGAGTTAAATCCTACATTGTACAATGTAACACAGTTTACTAGAAACATTTCATAATATCAAGCTTGCACAATGTGACATGCTCTTATTGGTCCAAGTGGGAAGTGTTTTGTTTGGGGAAAAGAAAACACTACTTAAGTGAAGCAAAGTGGTTTCATGTGTCATGGTTTGGGGCTTGTGTTACTTCTATACATTACTATATATAAAAGGGAGTCATTCCTTTCCACTGTCACCAATCGTGCTTGCTCAGAATGGGGGATTGCACTGAATTAACAATTCAACACAATCGGCTGGTTCCTTAGATAGGAAATGTTTTATTATTAATTGGTTGATTTTTCTGTAAAGTGCCTTGAAATGACTTTGTCATGAACTGGTGCTTTATAAATAAATAAACTTGAGACTTATTGTTTCTGGACCAGGTTGACTTGATGTCACAGTGTCACTGTGAACTGTCTTTCTGCATTTGGAAACATTCCTTTAAACTTCATGATGCAAAGATGGAAAAAAAGTGTGTTTTTGCCAAATCTGCTTGTAAAACTTCTGTATGAAATTTCTGGGTAGATTATTGGCAATGCATTTTAATACATATTTTTAAAGAAGCCACATTTCTTCAAATACAGAAAGAAGTTTTCCCTGTTCCTTTTTTTTTTTACAATCGTTTTTTCAGATAAGAAAAATATGTTTTTTTGTGTTTTAACGTCTTAAAACTTTTTCCATAAGCAAACTGAACCATTAAATGCAAATATGGATCAAACCATTAGGTCTGAAAAGGTTGACGTTCAGTTACTGATTTTTCTAATGATATACAGTGGGGCAAAAAAGTATTTAGTCAGCCACCAATTGTGTAAGTTCTCCCACTTAAAAAGATCAGAGAGGCCTGTAATTTTCATCATAGGTATACCTCAACTATGAGAGACAAAATGAGGAAAAAAAATCCAGAAAATCACATTGTCTGATTTTTAAAGAATTTATTTGCAAATTATGGTGGAAAATAAGTATTTGGTCACCTACAAACAAGTAAGATTTCTGGCTTTCACAGACCTGTAACTTCTTTAAGAGGCTCCTCGGTCCTCCACTCGTTACCTGTATTAATGGCACCTGTGTGAACTCGTTATCAGTATAAAAGACACCTGTCCACAACCTCAAACAGTCACGCTCCAAACTCCACTATGGCCAAGACCAAAGAGCTGTCAAAGGACACCAGAAACAAAATTGTAGACCTTCACCAGGCTGGGAAGACTGAATCTGCAATAGGTAAGCAGCTTGGTGTGAAGAAATCAACTGTGGGAGCAATTATTAGAAAATGGAAGACATACAAGACCACTGATAATCTCCCTCGATCTGGGGCTCCACGCAAGATCTCACCCCGTGGGGTCAAAATGATCACAAGAACGGTGAGCAAAAATCCCAGAACCACACGGAGGGACCTAGTGAATGACCTGCAGAGAGCTGGGACCAAAGTAACAAAGGCTACCATCAGTAACACACTACGCCGCCAGGGACTCAAATCCTGCAGTGCCAGATGTGTCCCCCTGCTGAAGCCAGGACACGTCCAGGCCCGTCTGCGGTTTGCTAGAGAGCATTTGGATGATCCAGAAGAGGATTGGGAGAACATCATATGGTCAGATGAAACCAAAATAGAACTTTTTGGTAGAAACTCAACTTGTCGTGTTTGGAGGGGAAAGAATGCTGAGTTGGATCCAAAGAACACCATACCTACTGTAAAGCATGGGGGTGGAAACATCATGCTTTGGGGCTGTCAACTCAGTGCATTTAGGCATGTACACATGGTCAAGACAATCTCCTGCAGTTCAAACCGAGCATCAGTATGGGGAAGAAAGGTGATTTGAGTGACTTTGAACGTGGCATGGTTGTTGGTGCCAGAATGGCTGGTCTGAGTATTTCAGAAACTGCTGATCTACTGGGATTTTCACGCACAACCATCTCTAGGGTTTACAGAGAATGGTCCGAAAAAGAAAAAATATCCAGTGAGCGGCAGTTCTGTGGGCGGAAATGCCTTGTTGATGCCAGAGGTCAGAGGAGAATGGCCAGACTGGTTCGAGCTGATAGAAAGGCAACAGTGACTCAAATAACCACTCGTTACAACCAAGGTAGGCAGAAGAGAATCTCTGAACATACAGTACGTCGAACTTTGAGGCAGATGGGCTACAGCAGCAGGTTCAGGCTGGTGGTGGTGGTGTAATGGTGTGGGGAATATTTTCTTGGCACTCTTTGGGCCCCTTGGTACCAATTGAGTTACAACGCCACAGCCTACCTGAGTATTGTTGCTGACCATGTCCATCCCTTTATGACCACAATGTACCCAACTTCTGATGGCTACTTTCAGCAGGATAATGCGCCATGTCATAAAGCTGGAATCATCTCGGACTGGTTTCTTGAACATGACAATGAGTTCACTGTACTCAAATGGCCTCCACAGTCACCAGATCTTAATCCAATAGAGCATCTTTGGGATGTGGTGGAACGGGAGATTCGCATCATGGATATGCAGCCGACAAATCTGCGCCAACTGTGTGATGCCATCATGTCAATATGGACCAAACTCTCTGAGGAATGCTTCCAGCACCTTGTTGAATCTATGCCACGAAGAATTGAGGCAGTTCTGAAGGCAAAAGGGGGTCCAACCCATTACTAGCATGGTGTACCTAATAAAGTGGCCGGTGAGTGTATTTGGTAGTGCTGAAAGTGTCGCAGGGGAAATGATCCTCCAGCAGAACACCTACAAAGCACTGTGGCATATTTATCGTCAGCCTCAGGGCTTACGAAAGCTCTGTCTCATAGTATGAGTGTGGCATTGTTCCTGATGGGCTACAGGAAATTACAATCTTTCAGTGCTGCTAACTTCCAACCAAAAGTTCTTCAAACAACTGCTGAATGAATACAAAAGAGGTAGAAAAGAAAATATGACTCCCCGGCATTTAACGTCATTTTCACTTGCATCAGAGCCAAACTGAGTTTGAACAGTGGATTTAAATGACAGACCCATGTGTCATATGTAAATGTGATTTCAGCCTATTTATGTTAATTTATAATCAGGGGTGCACATAATATTGTTGGCTTGGTTCTCAGTGGAGAACCTAGGGTTGTTGCTTGGTCCTCACATTTTCAAATGTATCTCACTGTGTCTCTTCAGAGCTCTTCTGCTTTGTTTTTGGTTCTTCAAGCTGCTTAGTCTGATTCAGTCTGATTAGTTTCCCTGGCTCTATATTTGTTTCAATAAAAATATTTTAATTGAAGAAGAAAATCAAGAGAAACCAGTAAAATATAAAAATACTGGAAAAAACATTCAGAGTTCAGGTTGGATTGTTTGCAGGTTTGATTGTTTACTTTAATCTACATTTAACAATTCGCTGTTGAAATTTATCTGTCATCTGTTACATTTTCCACTTGGAGATTCTGTCATTTACTTTAACTGCTTTCTGTTTTGAAATGATGCTTATAATTAGAGATGCACTGATCAGCATTTTGGGGGCCGATCACAGATCACCAAAAAGCAGTTCCACGGTTTAAAATTTTTTAATATTACATGGTTAGAAGTGTTGAAAAAAAAAGAAGTTAATTCTTTGCAGCTCGTCTGCTCGGAGGAGGCGGAAAGTCGCGGAACACCGTTTGTTTGGTTACGTCGTCGGGATGTCAGGTGGTGAAAAAGGAAATGCAAATACAACAACTGCAGATATGCAGATGCAGTTGATCAAAAAGAAGATAAAAGAGTAGGCCCTACACAGGAGGAGTCTGTTAACAGGAATGATAGAGAAGAGGAAGGAAAGGTGTGGGTGGATTTAAAGAAACTTGTTACGTTTATAGCTGGGGCTATAAATGCAACAATGGAGACAAAAATCAAAAATTGAAAGGATTCAAATTATAGTAAAAGCAGCAGCAAACCATTTGGACATCAATGGAAATCAAACTAACATGGGAGGAAGTCAGGAATAATCTGTTCTCATTCAAGTCAGGAATCAGAACGTATAGGGTAGTTGATGATGATAATTTTACAATGTATGCTAGGAGTCTAATAGCAAATGGGCAAAAGATTAAAAAATGTTGATAATTTGGATATAAAATCAGATGTAATTTGTATACAAGAGTCATGGTTAAAGCTGTAATTGACTTTAAAATTTTTCAATATTCAGAAATCTGATGTGATCGAACAGGTAGAAAAGGAGGGGGTTGGAGGAGGAAGTTATATAAGTTGGAATATATACATAAATCAGGGAAAAGTGTGTATAATAAATTATTATAATCATGCATAAAATTAGATATAAATAAGATAAAATCAATAATTGGAAATAATAGTAATCATTTAATTTTATGTGGAGATTTGAATGCACATAGCACTTTATGGGGAGGAAAGAAGACTGATGCAAATAGGGAGGTAAATGAGCAAATTATGGAGATTTGAATTTGGTATGTATTAATGATGAGAGTGGAACACGGATTGATGTATATACAGGTAATTTGGCAATGCTAGATATCACTTTAGTTTCGAGTGAAATGGTGGGAGCATGTGAATGGGAGGTGCAAGGAAATACAATAGCAAGTGATCATTATCCAATACTCATTAAAGTTAATGGGGAAAGAGGGATGATATCAGAAGAAAGAGATTGATTTTTACAAAAGCAAGGTGGGAAAAATGTACTTATGTGTGAGAAATGGCAGTTGAAAATAATGATATCTAATAATTTAGAAGAGATGGAAGAAAGTTTTAGAAATGTGATAATTGAGGCAGCAAACATATCAATAAGTAAGGGTATTATAAAACGGAGGAAAAATGTACCAAGGTGCTCTGATAAATGTGAAAAAGCAGTTAGAGATAGTAGTAAAAGTTAAAAAATTCTGAGGAAGACACATATTATGCAAAATTTATTAGAGTACAAAAGATTACAAGCTGAGGCAAGGAAAGTTATTAAAAGGGAAAAAAAGAAAGTTGGAGAGGTTTTTTGTGAAAAGATAGGATGAACAACACCAGTAAGTAGGGTGTGGGGAATGTTAAGAAAAATGAAAGGAATTAAAAGAGAATGGAAATTTCCAGTGTTAAAAGTAGGAGATGAAGTAGCAATAGCTAATTAGGACAAAGCAGAAATAATGGTTAAATCTTTGGTGAAAATTCATAGTACAGATAACTTATCAGAGATAAGAAAGAAAAGAAGAGAAGAAACTAGAAGGAAAAGTTATTCAGATGTTGGAATAGATGAGGAAGAAAATGCAATGAGGACTATGGATGTTCCTTTTTCTCATTTTGAATTAGAACATGCATTGACAAAAACTGGCATGACAAGTTCGGGAAAAGATAAAATGTTATATAATGCTAAAACAATTAGGCAAACAAATGAAATTAAAACTGTTGGATATAAAGTATGGGAAAAGGGAAAGTTACCAAGCAATTGGAAAGAAGCAATAATTGTTTCAGTTATTAAATGTGGGAAAGATCCAAGTTGCCCTGGAAGCTATAGGCCAATTGCATTAACTTCACATATAGGAAAAGTAATGGAAAGGATGGTGGTAGAAAGATTAACATATTATCTGGAAAAGACAAAAATGATATCGCAATATCAAAGTGGATTCAGAAAAGGAAGCACTATGGATTCTGTTGTTTGTTTAGAGACAGAAATTAGAAAAGCTATTGTTGGAGATCTTATGGTTTTACGTTGTTTTGAAAAGATTACAGGTCATGTTGCAGGAGTCAGTGATCTAGATTTGCCCTGACTTGTATAAACCCCTTTTGTCTTTATCTTAGAAACCACTTGGTTTACGACTTGTTACTGTTGTTTATCCAAATGTGTGGTTGTTTATTCCACTCTGACTTTATGACCTGACCCAAGCTTGCTCCCCCTCTGTATCCTCCAGATGTTGTGTGTCTTTGTCAATACAGTGGGGCAAAAAAGTATTTAGTCAGCCACCAATTGTGTAAGTTCTCCCACTTAAAAAGATCAGAGAGGCCTGTAATTTTCATCATAGGTATACCTCAACTATGAGAGACAAAATGAGGAAAAAAAATCCAGAAAATCACATTGTCTGATTTTTAAAGAATTTATTTGCAAATTATGGTGGAAAATAAGTATTTGGTCAATAACAAAAGTTAATCTCAATACTTTGTTATATAGCCTTTGTTGGCAATGACAGAGGTCAAACGTTTTCTGTAAGTCTTCACAAGGTTTTCACACACTGTTGCTGGTATTTTGGCCCATTCCTCCATGCAGATCTCCTCTAGAGCAGTGATGTTTTGGGGCTGACGCTGGGCAACACGGACTTTCAACTCCCTCCAGAGATTTTCTATGGGGTTGAGATCTGGAGACTGGCTAGGCCACTCCAGGACCTTGAAATGCTTCTTACGAAGCCACTCCTTCGTTGCCCGGGCGGTGTGTTTGGGATCATTGTCATGCTGAAAGACCCAGCCACGTCTCATTTTCAATGCCCTTGCTGATGGAAGGAGGTTTTCACTCAAAATCTTACGATACATGGCCCCATTCATTCTTTCCTTTACACGGATCAGTCGTCCTGGTCCCCTTGCAGAAAAACAGCCCCAAAGCATGATGTTTCCACCCCCATGCTTTACAGTAGGTATGGTGTTCTTTGGATCCAACTCAGCATTCTTTCCCCTCCAAACACGACAAGTTGAGTTTCTACCAAAAAGTTCTATTTTGGTTTCATCTGACCATATGATGTTCTCCCAATCCTCTTCTGGATCATCCAAATGCTCTCTAGCAAACCGCAGACGGGCCTGGACGTGTCCTGGCTTCAGCAGGGGGACACGTCTGGCACTGCAGGATTTGAGTCCCTGGCGGCGTAGTGTGTTACTGATGGTAGCCTTTGTTACTTTGGTCCCAGCTCTCTGCAGGTCATTCACTAGGTCCCTCCGTGTGGTTCTGGGATTTTTGCTCACCGTTCTTGTGATCATTTTGACCCCACGGGGTGAGATCTTGCGTGGAGCCCCAGATCGAGGGAGATTATCAGTGGTCTTGTATGTCTTCCATTTTCTAATAATTGCTCCCACAGTTGATTT
>SSNP01000190.1:392933-406899 GCA_006937955.1 Pachypanchax playfairii
TGACCAAATACTTATTTTCCACCATAATTTGCAAATAAATTCTTTAAAAATCAGACAATGTGATTTTCTGGATTTTTTTTCCTCATTTTGTCTCTCATAGTTGAGGTATACCTATGATGAAAATTACAGGCCTCTCTGCTCTTTTTAAGTGGGAGAACTTACACAATTGGTGGCTGACTAAATACTTTTTTGCCCCACTGTAAATGGGCAAGGATGAGGAGTTTTAGGCAGCGTTGTCTTCAGCTTGCCTGAAAAGTACTCTCCCTTGCAAGGCAACCATACTCCTGTGTCTGACTGGTGTTCTTTTGTTGATTAAAAGTTGTTGGGGTATTAAAATATCCTGATAGCTATAGTAAAGCAAGAGTTCGGTAGTAGTATTCTTTGATATAGAAAAAACGTATGACATGATCTGGAACAGTGTTAATTTTGGCAAGAAATTTTAATTTAGTTTTAGTCATAGTCTTTTGACTACAATTCTTTTCAATTTTAGTCACAAAACTAGTTTTGATTGTAGTCTTATTTTAATCGACGAAAATATGTGGCAGTTTTAGTCTACTAAAATCAATTGTAGATTTAGTCGACTAAAATAAGTATATTTTCTAAAGTATTAGTTTAACCCTGTAAGACCCAACTTATTAAAAATAGCCAGAAAATTCTGATTATTTGGAACTGAGACGTTTACAAAGCCTTAGAACAAAATTCACAAATGTTTTTTGCTGTATCATGTTATTTATAATAGCTTTTTGTATCACATTTATTACATTGGCAGTTTTTACGGTTTAATTGTAATATAAAAAATTAGTTAATAATAATGCATTCATCCATATAATAATGATGATTTAACCTGGAAAAAAAAAGGCAAGTGGATCATTTACTGGGAGCAACCATGTTAGAAATTATCTATGTCTGATGATCTATCTATGTAGCAAATTTGATACAAGGGGCATTATAGGATTAACAACTGCAATATAGTATGGACATTTTCTTACCATTCCACACTTCATCTGGCGTCTTCCCGGGAGCATCTCAAACAACTACGGAAGCCTCTGCTCACCACTCAATAAGCCAAGCTCTGATTGGTTCTTTTTACAGTAGCCCCAGCTGTTTTTTTTGTTCTGTTCTTTTTGTCTGATTCCTCTCTGCATCTTACTTTTCCTCTGATTGGATTTCGTCACTGTCTATTTTCGTGTCGTATTTTATTTGTCAACAAAAATCAACATAATTTTAGTCATAATAATCGTCTCAAATAGGGCCGTCTATTTTAGTATAGTTACATATATACAAAAGAAAATGCAGGAAGCAATTACCATATGATTGGGGACTCAAATTTTAAGTGGAAAAGACAAAAAGTATGATATTTACTAAAAGGATGATTGTAATGGATAATCTAAGGTTATATAATGAGGATTTGGAACAGGTGAAGAGTTTTCAATATCTTGGACTTACATTTGATACAAAATTATTATGGAAAGAAAATATAAATAAAATAAGAGAAAGATATAAAAAAGTAATAAATATAATGGGATGTTTAAGAGGACAGGATTGGGGAGCTAAGGCTCAAGCTTTAAGGAATATATCAAATCAAATAAAATCAAATCAAAAATACTTTATTAATCCCCGATGGGAAATTAAGTGTTGTTGTAGCTCAGTTCTTCTTCAGGGAGCTATTGTACAGGGTTCTAGCGGTGGACAGGAAGGATGTCATGTAGCGTTCTGTGCTGGATCTGAAGAATCTTCTGACTGAAAACACTGTGTTGTTGAGTTACTGTGTTCTGAAGAGGATGATGAGGGTTTTCCATCATGTTCTTCATCCTCCTTTGGACAATCAACTCAAGAGACTCCATTTCAGTCTCTAGGACAGAATCAGTCCAAAAAACTCGATCAGCACAGCACCCAAATAAGAAGACAAGTATTTATAAAATATTTCCAAATGAAAAAACTAGCAAGAAATACTCAAAAAGAACAAAAAAATGCTAAGTGACAGAGCTACTCCAACAAGCTGCCACCAGTTGTAGCGCTATTCCGGAATCATATACTGCAGTGACCAGGGGTCTCATTTATAAAACATTGCGTACAAACCCTACTAAAAGTGTATGTACGCCAAAACAACAAGTTTGCGTATGCCAAAAAAAATTCCGATTTATAAAACCATGCAATTTCCCCTTTATAAATACCACTCTACCTGGAAGCTTGCGTGAGTGAATTTGGCTCATGTCCCGCCTTGAACACACCCAAACTAGGCCATATAAGGTCAATGCAAAGCAGGACATGAAAATTGATGCATTTGAGGAAGACGGGAAATATGGCGAGTAAATAAAAAAACAAGAAGATAAACTTCACAAAGACGAAAATTAAAGTGTATTTTTAAAATTTACAATATACATGAAACTTTGTTTAGGTTGAAACAAATGGAAGGTTAGATTTATGTGGGTGTCTGCACATAGAGGGGTGGAGGGAAATGAGATGGCTGATTATTATGATAAAAAAGCAGTAAGAAAGAATGTATGTGTAGATATACAGTACAGTGTAGCTGAAATAAAAACTATTCCTAAAGAACATATTATGAAAGAGTGGCAAAATAGTTGGGATAAAGATGAGAAAGGAAGGCATTTGTTTCAAATTCAGGGAAAAGCAGGAAAATGGAAAGATATAAAAATGAATAACAAAGATAAATAAATAGTATCACTATTAAATAGCACTCAGGTATGTGCAGTTGTGGAGTAAATAAAGAAACAGTGGCGCATATACTTTGTCATTGTTTAAAGTATGTAGAAAGCAGAAGAAAACCTAAGAAGAAGGAAGGAAAGAGGAGATGGAGAATTAAAGGTACAGAATATATTAAAGGAGAACGCCCGTTTTTTGCAATTGGGGCCTTATTTATTCTGTGAGATGTGTTTTACTCGTCATCAGTGGTACTTTTTTGTGATTCGGATTCGTCTCTGAGATTTTTGATTCACACGGCAAACACCTAAACGCCAATAAACGAGAGTCAGTTGGGCCTACGTTCACCGACCCTAAATCGGTTTAAAATCAGTTCAAATCCGTTATTTTTTTAATCTGGCCATTAGGATACTCTATTGTTTTTTCCGTTCCAGTGCCATTTTGAATCCTGGGCTCATAGAAATGATATTTTTTACAGTGACGGGAGAGTGACGTCATCTCTCCGCGCGCCCATTCTCTTGGTGCAGTGGCTTAGCTTCCTTTGTTTATCATTTCTATGACCGCAGGATTCAAGATGGCACTGGAACGGAATAAACAATAGAGTATCTAAATGGCCAGATTAAAAAAATAACGGATTTGAACTGAGACTAAAGGAAATACAGTATGTTTGCTTTTTGGACATTGAACACCCCCACCCCGTGTCTCCCTCAGAAGAGCAGCTTGATTTTATCCCCATCCGGTGTTGTTGTCAATAAATTCCCTTCTTTTTGTGCCTGCCACTCTCTGCCACCTTGCTTCTGAGATCCACAACACCTGAGATTCATAACAAATAAGCTGTTTAAAATCAGCACATAAAAAAACATGAGCTCATAAACCATATTTTGGAGGAGAATTTGTCTCACCTGTCCCGCAGTGTCCAAGATCTCCATGGTGACGGCTTCATCATCAATATTGGCTTGATGACGATATGTGGATTCTGCAGGATACAAAAACAGAAAAACAATATGATAGTTTTTCCAGGCCTTCCTTTCACAAAGCAGGTTTAGTGAAAAACTTGTGTAGGACGCATCAACAGCCTCATTTCTGATTAATGAAATTGAAGAAGAGTGTGTGTATCAGTGACTTCCTCTGTGATGTGAGGACCTTAGCTTCACATTCCTGAGAATAATAAAACGACCCAGGATTTCCACTTTCTGTGAATGGATTGTGTCATTCTCGACACTTTACGACTATTCACCAAAAGTCTGTCAACCCCCCCACTGTGAAAACAGTCTTTAGCAAAATCTGGTCTGAAAAAGCCCTTTGAAGCCACACACCCTGTCGAGATAATTTACATCATTTGGTGAGAAGGAATAAAACTTCTTCCATCAACAAGACACCAGGGCTCTGGAGTCCACCATTTCCTACCTTGCTATCAAAAAAATAAATCTCTTTGTGTTTGGATAACGCATGCCAAAGCATTCTGTGTTGCTTCAACGTCAGACGAGATGTCTCCGGGTTTCATCCTGAACACCCCCTTCCTAACAACAGATGTTAATACAAAGGCTCAGCTAAATAAGCCACGATGATTGGATCAAGAAGCATCTCAGACTGCTTCAATACACATATGAACTATTTAATGTGATCACAGCTAATTCAATCACTCCTTTCTTTACAGGTATCAAACCAGCATATTTGCTCTGAAGTAATGTTCACCCAGTTTAACTACAGTGATAAAATGATTTGATGTATATCTGAAAACTATATTCAGTGAAACTCTGATGTCATTAGAATAAGGAAACACTGTTCATTAATTCTTGTTAAAAGATAAAATTGATGATAATGTTAGTCTCACAAAGAGTGGATGAGCAAGCGTTTTTATTTGATATCATAAAAGAATCTGTAAATCTACCCGAGGGCAGTCCTAAAATTCAAATTCCCTAAAACGAACTTTTCATTGGCTAAGAGCCAGTGATAGTCAAGCCTAGAGGCGGGCATAGGAGTCTATAATTGACACCTCGCAAGGAGTCATGACTCACTTTTTACCTTTTTAAACTTTTTACTTTTACCTCACTTTTTCACTACTTGAACTTTTTACTTCTTCCTCATTTTTTTCGCCTTTTTCTAAAAAAACCTCCGCTTCAGTTTTTATCATTTTTACCTCGTTTTGCGAGTTTAAAACCTTTTTCTTGATTTTATTTTGACAAACTCCTCGTTTATTTGACACTTAAGGTTTCGTTTAATGCGCGATTTTCTTTATCTTCAAAGCTCATTTTTCTTTGAATTTGACACACGCAAAGAATTTTGTTTGAATAGTTTAATTCCACAAAATCCAGACTTCACGCCTCCAGCTGGAAGAAGAAACTACAGATCCCAGAATTCCTTCCATGGGCCTTCCGACACGTGACGATCACCACCAGTGACCTGATCCTTATGGAGCAGACGTGCATCTAACCCGGGCAAAGTTCCAACCCTCGGAGGAGAGCTGCTTCGAGTCGACGGACCTCTCTGGGAACTAAAAGGAGCGAAACTCTCCGCCGTGCTGCAAAAGAAGTAAGAGATTGATTTCATTTAATCTATGACAAAGGATTAAAACTTTGTGTTGGTTCGTCTCAGTGGCCCGGAAGTGAAATCTATGCCTCCATTTTTTCTTCTTCTCTCTCACTCCAAAATTACAATTTTCCTTAAATTCAAAATTATCTTCCGTGTTAAAAGAGCATTTTCCGTTTCCTCACCCACTCTTACTAGTGTTTAAGATTCTTGAACGTTAGAAAGTCCACTGATTCTAGAAACATACTAAGTCTGACGTAATTTCCCGTTCGTAGCATCGTTAATTCCATTAAATGTTTCACTGTTTATTTGTTTGTTTGTTTATTGGTCTGTCTTCCTTGTTGTTCAATAAATATTCACCTTAATTGTTGTAATGAGTTTTTATGTGTGATTTGAGTCACTATCTGGACGGACATGCGACTTCATATTATGAGACTGAACCAACCAGTCCCAGAACCAGGAGTTTCCCCTTCTAACTTGAGGCGTAGCCATGGGGGCACCCGAAGCCCCCCAGCCCCCCCACACCACAGACGGAAAGCAGCCATTGGGGTTGTAGAGAAAACCCCAAACCTCACTCCTTCCGCTCAAATGTACTGATGGTACGTGATGTACTAAAATGCAATTAAAAGATAAAAGAAATGGGGGTTGGGGCACCCGGGAACATCCCTCCATCAGGAGACAGATGGTGCCCCCACAGCCCCCACCCCCAAACCCTCAGTGTCGAAATGTTATTCATTTTTAGGGATCAGGATAAGCAGGAGAAATGAACCGGGTAACCAGTCCCTCCCCTGCACCACCCCCAGCCCCAGAGCCCTTCATATGAGTGTGTATTTGTGGTTGTTTGTGAAATGGACATGTCTAAGGTGTGGATTAAAATTGGAGCACAGGCAGCCATGAGCGTAGAGAGAGGGAGGATCCTTCCCACCCCAATGAGCAATCCATGCCTCAAAACCCTGAGTGTGTGAGGTGGAGCTGTGTAAAGGAGCGAAAGGAGGGAGGCACTTGAGGATAGGGAGGAAAGGACTGGAGGAGGCAAAGCCTCCCCCAGGGAACCAGCTCCCTTAGTGACCCCCAAAGGTACCCCCGTTCCCTGCAATCCATCCATGGAAAGAGGGCCCGATGGCAACCGCAACGGGACCAACAGACTCCAACCACCCACCCAGGCCCACCCCAAAGGAAATCTAACCCCACCCCATTTGCTATCAGCATTTCTACTACTTATAAACAATAGACACCCAGGCTGAGAACATCCTCATCCTCCCCCCCTCCCCCACCCCACAGAGCTAGCCACCCCACACACTCCTGACAATCCAGAGGCCCCTGGCCCAAAGCCCGCCACCAAACCCTGCACCGGCTCACAAACCCAGCAGCAAACAAGACAGGACCCAGCCCAACTGGAGGACGAGCCGAGAGAAAGACTGCCCAGGACCATAGACCCCCAGACCCACCCCAGACCCCCACGGGAGAAGCAAGGTCACCAGGTCAGTAACCCATGTCCGTCCGCACAGACCCCCCCCGGCAGCCCCACATGCGGTCGCGAGACCAACACCAGAACTCTGGAAGCCACGCAGCCCCGCCAAACTAGAGCTGCACATCCCCCACGACATTCCCACCACAGCACACCCAGGCCCAGAAGACACCCCCAGAGAGCCAGCAGAACACAACCCAGGCCTCTACTCTATTAAGTGATGAAGTTGATCAGAGTAGCCCAAAGTGATCGATCTGTATTAAGGGCAGAGGCTGTCTCAAAACTGATATGATCCATCAAGAGATCCCTATACTGATGAATGCTTAAATTATTTTTATTTTTCCAGTTCATGAGGATTGTCTTCTTGGCTATGCAAAAGGCAGTAAGAACCAGGTGGACTGTTTGTTTCTATACCAGCATCATGTGAGTCACCCAGCAAACAGACCGATGGTGCAGCAGGAATGTTACAGTTCAGACACAATGACAAGTCTTCACATATCTGACACCAGAATGTTTGAACAGGTGGACAGAACCAAATAACATGAACATTGTCATCTGGTAAATTACTAGTACAGTTTGAACAAGTGTTAGATGACACGAAACCCATCCTGAACATCCTATGACCTGTGTAATGTGTTTTTATGTAGAATTTTATATTGTATTAACTGCAGTGTTTCTAGTCATTTTAAATGTTTTTAAACAAGTTTTGGACCAGAAATCATTGTCATAGTTGATTGATAAATCAGCTTCCCATTTAAAGCTGGAGTGCGTAACTTTTACATGTCCGTGGATGTCCGTTTCAGCCAAGCCACTATCAGAGGAGATGACACAATGCAGATTAAGCCGATCGGCTCCTCAAACATCTCACGGTATTTTTCAATATATATCATTTTTACTTTGCGTGTCGACTGCGACATTCCCGCGCTGTGGCACATGAAATTACGTCTTTTATGTCACAACAAGAAAAATAATAAGAAATAGAACGCAGTGTCTCGTAGCAGCCGGCAGAACGTGAAGGTCGACATGGCGGAGAATCCAAATAAACAGCCGAGAGACACTTATCGGGAAGTGGATCCTACCACGAAAAAAAAAAATAATTCCTGGACGTTCGGCAGAGGGACTATTGGCTAAGAAGGAAAGTGACCGAAGGAGAAGGCAAACGCGAATTTGTATCGGCGTCGCTTTTCCTCGGTGGAGAGAAGAGATCTGACTGATGTTCACGGGTGCACATAAGTGGTCCGCAGGTCCGCACACACTGTCAAAATATAAAATGCGCACCAGATGAAACCCAGAGCGCCGAAGTTCCAGCTGATCAGCTGATTCTGTCTCTATCTGTGTCAGTTTGTGTCTGTCAGTTTGCCAGTGTAACGGTTTTTCAGTCAGTCAGATCAGTGTAGCTGATTGCAGGATTCTGCATCGTGTCAAAACTGAAAAAATTCACTGAATAAGACAAATAGATCATTGTGGCCCCAACAGCTGACTAATAAATTTCAACACCAAACTGTTAAATGTAGATTAAAGTGAACAATCAAACCTGTAAACAATCCAACCTGAACTCTGAAGGTTTTTTACCAGTATTTTTATATTTTACTGGTTTCTCTTGATTTTTTCAACAATGAAATGATATTTATTGAAACAAATATAGAGCCAGGTAAAGTAAACAGACTGAATTTGAAGCTTGATTAAGACAGATACTGGTTGGAATAACAACGGCAGAGATAAAGCGGTGGCAGCTGGGCTTACGTCATATGGAAGCGCCAGCTTTATTGTTGTAATGACGCATAAATTCCGCTAGGGGGCGACAGAGGTTACAGAAGTTATGCACTCCAGCTTTAACCATTGGAAGAGAGATTGATTCATCTATATTAGAGAGTATGCCATATATTTTAGACAATAATTTGTGTGATTTTAAACTACAAAACGGTTCTACTATTGTAGGTGTTTGTAATTCTACCCGACTGGTTTTAAATGTAATTTTTATTATTGATTTAATTTGTTGGTATTCTAAGAATTTATTTCTGTTTACTCCATATTGTAAAACTAGCCTCTCGATTGGAATAAAGTTTGTTCCTTTGCAAATATGTTCTAAGTATTTGATTCCTTTAATACTCCAATCCGAGAAGTTGATCATTTTTCTGTTCTGTAGAATGTCAGGACATCCGACAGGTGTGAAATGTCCAAAAATAGACAGTTTTTTCAAGATGGCCAACTTCCTGTGATAGGTAGGTCATGGGTCCAAGAGACTTTTTTGTAGGTCCTGAGAGGATACATGAGTGTACCGAATTTCATAACTGTCAATCAAAGCAGTGGGCGGGGCTTGCAATTTTAAGGCAGAAAATGAGGAGAAAGGGGGCGCTGTTGACGCAATTTGCCACACCTACAGAATTGTTCTACTCAAGTATGTTAAAGTCCATACAAAGATTCATCCTATGTAGTTTTATCCTGATCTGATCATGCATGTGGATTTTACAGCATGAAATGTGTTGATGGCGAGACGTCAAAACTTGACGTGGCGCTGTGAAGACGCCTTAAATGCTAGAGCTCTAAAAATGTAAACTATTAGGTCTATGCCTTGGCTGTTGCCTGAGCCTGGTCGTTGTAGATATTTTGATGTAGGCCAGAGTATGACCCAAAAGAGTAAAACGAGACACTTCCAGTTGTCAGTGGGCGGAGCTAAAGTTATCCGAAAATTTAAACTCATGGTTTTCTTCAGGGCCTCACTGGGATTATCTATGTAGATTTTCATTTTGATCTGAGAAATATTTATCAAGTTATAAGAGTTTGGTTTTTTTGTATATTTTTTTTGGTTGAAGGCCAAGTTTGAGGTGAAGCCACGCCCAAACTAAGCGGAATCTGCAAAGTTCTTGAATAACTTTTTTTCCCCAATGCCTAAAGAACATACTGACCAAGTTAGGTGCAGATCGGTTGAAATCTGTAGGAGGAGTTAGCTCAAATGCGAGACGTATGAAATTGCAAAATGTGCAGTTTTTCCAAGATGGCCAAATTCCGGTTGGGTTCTAGATATTGGTCCAAGAGGCTTGTTTGTAGGTTCAGCGGGACTAAAGTTATCTCAAAATATGACACCATAGCTTTGATCAGGAACCAACTGCCATCATCCACAAGCATTTTGGTGAAGATCCTGTCATTTTTATAGAACTTATTAGCATTTTTCTTTTTTTGGTGAGAGGTGAAAGTTTGAGGTAAAGAAAGTCTGGAAAGTCTTTTGATAACTTTTGATCCCCCATGTCTTGAGACTGTATTGACCAAGTTTGGTGTTGATATGTGTAAAACTGAAGGAGGAGTTCGCTCAAACGCTTGAAAACGCCAAAATCACATGGTTTTTCCAAGATGACTGACTTCCTGTTGAGGTTAGACCACACCTCCAAGAGGCTTTTTGTTCCACAATTAAACACCCTATAATCTCCCCAAATTTCAAAGCTGTACTTCAAAGCAGTGGACAGAGCACTTCCACTTCCACCCAATAATAAGACCCAAATAATATAACATTTTTAAAATCTTTTTAGGAGGCACCCACAAAAAATCCAGACTTTTCGTACATGTTCAGGCCCCCGAAAATCCATTTAAATCGTTGGAAGAATTAAAATAATAAATAGCGCAATTACAATAGGCTTTCGCACCCCTTTCGGTGCTCGGGCCTAATAATAATAAACAACACGATAGGCCAGGAATCGCCAACCCTGGTCCTCGAGAGCTACTCTCCAGAATGTTTTAAATGCATCCCTGCTCCAACACAGCTGAATCAAATGAATGACTCATTAGCATGCCTTTGCTAAACGTGATGGCTTGCTGAAGAGGTAATTCAGTTAATTGATTCAGCTGTGTTGGAGCAGGGACACATCTAAAACCTTCTGGACAGTAGCTCTCGAGGATCAGGTTGGAGATGCCTGCAATAGGCCTTCGCACCGCCTTCGGTGCTTGGGCCTAATAATAATAATAATAATAAACACAGCAATTACAGGTGGGTACTCTGAGCTGCTGTTCAGCCCGTAGGCACAGACAACAGTCAGGCCCCGTCTCCCCACCCGAAGGCGGAGGGAGGCTACCCTCTCGTCCACCGGGTTGAACTCCAACGTACAGACGCCAAGCCGGGGGGCAATGAGTATTCCCACACCTGCTCGGCGTCTCTCACCAGGAGCAACTCCAGAGTGGAACAAGGTCCAACCCCTCTCTCGAGGATGGTGTTCCCGGAGCCCAAGCTGTGCGTTGAGGTGAGTCCAACTATATCTAGTCGGAACCGCTCAACCTCAAGCACCAGCTCAGGCTCCTTTCCAGCCAGAGAGGTGACATTCCACGTCCCTAGAGCCAGCCGCTGCAGCCGAGGATCAGACCGCCAGGGTCTGCCCCGCCTTCGGCCACTGCCCGGCTCGCATTGCACCCGACCCCTATGGCCCTTCCTGTGGTTGGTGGGTCCACTGGAAGGGGGGCCCATGTCTCCTTTTTGGGCTGAGCCCGGCCGAGCCCCATGGGCAGAGGCTCGGCCACCAGGCGCTCGCCGCCGTGCCCCACCTCCAGGCCTAGCTCCAGAGGGGGGCCCCGGTGACCCACGTCCGGGCGAGGGACACTTGGCACCATTCATTTTATTCTCCATAAGGGCTTTTTGGGCTGCGCTTTGTCTGGTCCCTCCCCCAGTAACCTGTTTGCCATGGGTGACCCTACCAGGGGCACGAAGCCCCAGACAACATAGCCCCTGGGATCCTCAGAACACACAAACCCCTCCACCACGATAAGGTGGCAGCCCAAGGAGGGGGGTTATACAGCCCCAAAAGCTAACCCTAAGCCCCCATATTGTTTTCAAAATCCCCGCCAGGGCGGTCTCTGGAGCTCCAGAGCAGGAGGGGAGAACATCCAGCCTCCATGCCCAGGAGATAGATAAATGGTAAATGTAAATTGTAAATGTCCTGTATTTGTATAGCGCTTTTCTAGTCATTCAGACCACTCAAAGCGCTTTCACACTACAAGGTTTTGCATTCACCCATTCACACAACCCGATATGTAAACCGGGGGGAGAGGGTAGGGGCTAACACTCACACAACGTGGGGTTCAGTGTCTTGCCCAAGGACACTTCGACATGTGGCGGTGGAAGCCGGGATTGATCCACCAACCTTCAAATTGGAGGACGACCGCTCTAACCACTGAGCCACAGCTGCCCCTAAATTAAACATTTTTATTACAGTCAAAACATTCAGTGACTTTTCAGACATTCTTCATTTCTTTAAATCATGACTCAACTGAAAATGATCCAAATCTACATCGGATTTTAACATAGTTACTTTAAATTAAAAAAAAAACAAAAAAAAAAAAACTTACCATTAAAACAAAACTTCATTTTAATAGAAATGTCTAACACAAAATTTACAGAAACCTTATTTAGACACTTGAGTTTTGGAGGTTTTGGATCCTTGGTCCTTCTCCACTGACTTAATGACCCCCACTGCAACAGTTTGTTTCAAGTCTCTGGCTGCGAAGCGACCTAAAGGAGGGTAGTTGAAAAAACTCTCCACACACATGGGCTTTATAGGAACCAGTTTGACTGAGGCGGCGTCTCCAGACATCAGTACTTGTGGGTGGTCCTCCAGTTTCTTCCCCGTGCGACGGTCAAGCTTCTCCTTCAGCTCTGCGAAGCGGCAGGTCACATGGGCGGTGTGGCAGTCCAGTACCGGGGCGTAGCCCGTTTTTATCTTCCCTGGATGGTTCAGAATGATCACCTGGGCTTCAAAGCTTTGGACATCAGAAGGAGGATCATGCTGCGCGTTGCCGGCCACATCTCCTCGCCGCAGGTTCTTGACGGATACGTTCTTAATGTTGAAACCAACGTTGTACCCCGGTAAAGCCGTGTCCAGACCCTGGTGGTGCATCTCAATGGATTTGACTTCTGCAGTAAAATTTGCAGGGGAGAACATGAGGGTCATGCCAGGTTTGAGTATCCCTGTTTCAATCTTCCCCACTGGCACAGTCCCAACACCTCCAATTTTATACATCTCCTGCAGAGGTAACCGCAGTGGTTTGTTGATTGTGCGCACAGGTGGGTGGATGGAGTCCAGGACTTCCAGCAGGGTTTTCCCACCTGCAGAGCCTTCCCTCTGCCCTACCTTCCAGCCTTGGTACCACGGCATCTTTTGAGATGGGGTGATCATGTTCTCCACCTCATTCTCCTCTCGACGCTATCTAAGCTTGGCATCTCGGGACCGGTCCTCTCATGGTTTACCTCGTACCTTGCGGAAAGATCTTTCAGAGTCTCGTGGCATGGACAGATGTCCAGTCTGCATGAGCTGGCGACGGGTGTCCCGCAGGGCTCGGTCCTTGGTCCTCTCCTCTTCTCTTGATACACCACCTCATTAGGCGAGATCATTCGCTCCCATGGCTTCTCATACCATTGCTACGCTGACGACACTCAGCTCCTCCTCTCCTTCCCTCCAGACGATACATCCGTCTCAGTGCGGATATCTGCCTGCCTCTCAGATATCTCGGCGTGGATGAGGGATCGCCACCTTCAGCTTAATTTGTCCAAATCTGACCTCATTGTCTGTCCTGCCAGTAACTCCTTACCTCCTCAGATAAGCGTGCAGCTTGACTCCATCACGCTGTTCCCCAAAACTTCCGCCAGAAACCTTGGTGTCATACTGGACAACCAGCTGTCCTTCAAGGAGCAGGTTAACTCCGTAGCTCGCTCATGTCGATTCGCGCTTTACAACATCAGGAAAATCAGAGCCTTCCTCACAGACCACACCACATAGCTTCTGGTCCAGGCCCTGGTCTTGTCCCGGATCGACAACTGCAACTCTTTGCTGGCTGGTCTTCCGGCGTCCTCGGTTAAACCTCTGCAGATGATTCAGAACGCAGCAGCACGTCTGGTCTTCAACCAGCCCAAAAGGGCTCATGTCACTCCGCTGCTCATTTCCCTGCACTGGCTTCCAGTTGCAGCACGCATCAAAAACAAAGCTCTGCTTCTGGCTTACCAGACTCTAACACACACAGCTCCTACTTACCTTCACTCCTTCATCCAAACCTACATTTCCACGCGTCAGCTACGCTCAGCCGCTGAAAGACGCCTAGCGCTTCCACCACAACGTGGCATGAGATCATGTTCCAAACTCTTCTCCTCTGTTATCCCCCGATGGTGGAATGACCTACCAAACTCGGTCCGATCCTCAGAGTCGCACCTACTTTTAAGAGCAGACTTAAGACTCACCTCTTTAAAGAACACTTTCAGTCTTAATGTGGGATTAATTTATGATTTATGATAGCGATTTGAGAATTTATCTCTCACTAAAAAAAAAAAAAAAAAAA
>SSNP01000190.1:406985-477969 GCA_006937955.1 Pachypanchax playfairii
AAAAAAAAAGAAAAAAAATGATACACTTGATGTATCAGCGTCGGAATTAAACTGGACTCCAAACAGTCTGCCTCCTTATATTGTTTCCTTCTTTTTGATTTCTTGCTTGTATGTTCTCTCAATGTAAGTCGTTTTGGATAAAAGCGTCTTGCTAAATGACAGTAGTAGTAGTAGTAGTAGTGATCATGTTCTCCCCCGTCCAGCCAGAAATTGGAACAAATGGGATAGCTGTGATGTCATAGCCAATCTACCTAGATATCTAGATAGCAGCCCAAACGGGGTAAAAATCCCACCAGTGCGGTCACTGGAGCTCCAGAGCAGACCCGTTCATTTCAGAGCGGTTTAATCCTGTTTGGAGGCACTCTGGCTGGGGAGAGAGACGTGCACAGGGTCCTGTCATCCACCCTGGAGTGACGGTTCTCCCTCTCCTCTCAACAGTTGCAAGGGGAGCTTGAGCTCCAGATTTTACAATAATGTTTTGTTGTTGCTTTGTATTGTACAGAAATTTTGATTAAAATAAATGACGACGGCAGCTGGTTCTATGTCTGGTTCTTCTACCACCACTAGCAGGAAGCTGCCGCTGGTTCTTTCGGTGGGCGGTGACTGATATGAAATGACCAATCACATAAGGATCACACCGGGCCTTAGTCTCCTCCTCCAAACAGTCATAATTACTTTCCTTTCGAGCGCACAGCCTCTTCTGGTTTGCCTTCACGCTCGTATGAGAGCTTCATGAACAGGCGCCTGTATGGAGCTCCACATGCGCGGTTCATGAATACTCGTGTAATAAATCATACGCGGGAGTGTGGGGTGAATTCACGCGCGCGCATGGTTTAATACGCGTGCGTGCTGCAGAAAATCACGCTTATGGTTTTTGACTGAAATTTAATTCCATACAGACCCTGTAGACGTCCTAGCGTCTGCTGATACCAGCCAGAAACACTCTGTAAACATAGATTAGTAGATAAGATTAGTTAGATATTACAAGAGACCAACACTTTTAAGATTTTTTTATTCCTTTATACACAAAATGTCAGACTTCAGTGGTTGCTGATGAGGCAGACATCTTGATTCTTTTAAGCTGGACCCATTAAGCACAATCACAAACTCTTGTTTCTTTGGATCATTCTGTCAGGTTCTCAGCTGTTGGTGTGTGGTGTTGGTTTTTTGGATGCACTAACCTCTCATTACAGGGCGTGGCAGCAGGTGATCAGTGGCTCCAGGTGCGGCTCATTACCCAGCCCTCTGTGGCTGGGTACTTGAGCAGAGGAGGAACTGGAGACAGACGCCAGTTTGTTACAACCTTTACTGTGATAACGTGTGGCCTGCATTAGTACACGACTGAGTACAGCTACTAGTGTTTTGTGACTTACCTGTTCCTTTCCTTCCCGTTCCTCCTAGTCCTCGTCCTAGTCCTGAGCGGCTCCACTTGCGCTGGCCGTCTGCCGCGCCGTCCGGAGGGCTCTTGGTTCCGTCGTGGTCCGGCACAACCGTCTCCTTGTTCCTGGTCCTGGTCTGTCTCTGTTCCCCTTTGGATCTCCCGCACCTGTCCTGGTCAAGAGCACAACATCGCTGTCACCCCTGCTTCATCTGGACTCCTGGAAACAAACTCTCATCTTGGATTACCTGTACCACCATCACCCTCTACTGGAAACACCACCACCACCGCTGGCTCCCCAGTCTCTCCTCCTCGCCTCGCCTGCCTTCCCACACTGTAAGTCTGTGAGCAGACTCCCCACACACCGCAACTTGAACCATCCTCATATCAACAGCTACCCGTCACTAACCTGTCTCTCCTCCACTATCAGATCTCCTCCTGTGCCGCTCCAGTCCCGGATCTCCAGAACTGTCATTATTCCTCAGCTTGTTGTGATCACTTGCACTGTAAATATTAAACACTGTTATTCTGATCCTAAGACTCCTGTGTGTGTGTGTCTGAAGTTCTGGGTCTACATCAGAGTTCGCAACTAACCTCAAATCATGACAGAACAAACTGGCCAAATGAACTCTCAGACCCAGCTTCAGACCGCACTCGCCCAGCAGGGGGTCCTGCTGGGCAAACATGACCAATTCATGTCAGAGATCGCTGAGAAACAAGCAGCCATAACCACGGACATTCAGAACCTCTGTCACCAGTTCAAAGATCTCGCTGCCCGTGTCCCCAGCAGCTCGGTTCCCCCGTATTCTTCGCACTGTGAGGTGTCCATTTCTACCCCGGCACCTTTTGATGGAAACAGGAAAAACTGTAAAGGGTTTCTGATGCAATGTCGGATTGTTTTTAACTGAGCTCCTCTCTCCTTTAGATCCGACGCCAGCAAGACGTCATATGTGATCGGGTGGCTCAGAGAAAAGGCATTAAGGTGGGCTGAAGCATTTGTTGAAACTAACCCCATTGAACTGACCCCCTATGCAGAGTTTCTGGAGGCGTTTAAGCTCACCTTCTCCAAAGGAGGCACACAGGAGGATGCGATGCGGGCACTGCTCGCTCTCAGGCCTGGTGGGCTGCCCTTGATGGAGTTCGCCTTGGAGTTCTTGGAGAACGTTAACGGCACGGACGGACTGGACGGATTCCACACTCCGGAGCATATTCCACAACGTGCTCTCAGAAATCCTGCAGGATGACATTGCCAGCCGTGATGAGCCCAAGACTCTGGACGGCTTGATCAACCTTGCTATCCGCCTAGACAACCGAGCCTCGGCGCGACGCCGGCTCCGAACCTCCTCATCTGCTCCAGAGGTAAGTTCCACACCAGTCACTAGACGGCGCCAGCCGACTGAACGTTCTCCTTCTCCTGAGCCCATGCAACTAGGGAGAACGCGTCTAACCCAACAGGAGCGACAACGCCGCAAGCGACTGGGCTGTGTATGTACTGCGCTGCCTCTAATCACCAGGTACGTCACTGTCCACTTAAATTAAAAGATTAGGCCCGTCAGTGAATGTGGGGGTCATGACGGGCCCAGATCACAATAAACTCCGGTTAACTCTCCCAGCATCTGTACAGAAGCCTCCTAGTGTAGCCATCCCTTGTTGTGTTTTTATCGATTCCGGATCGGAACAGAATCTTATGCATCCTGACCTGGCAAAGAAGTGCGGATTAAAAATCAATAAACTGGACGTACCTATGAAAGTTAATGCACTTGACAGCAGTACCATGACCACCATCCACTACATCACTGAACCTGCATGTCTCACTGTGTCAGGCAATCACACAGAACAATTATCATTTCTCGTATTTCCCTCTGCAGAAGCTCCTGTCATCCTCGGATACCCCTGACTCAACCTTCATAACCCACAGCTGAACTGGACGAACCACCAGATTTCTGCCTGGAGTGAGTTTTGCCACAATAATTGTTTACAGTCAACACTTCCGGGTGGCGCTGAGGGTAAAGAGTCCGTGGAGACCCCGCCTGACCTCACCAACGTTCCTACCTGCTATCATGACATGGCTCAGGTATTCAGTAAACAACAAGCTCTCTCTCTCCCCCCGCATTGGCCCTACGATTGTGCAATTGACCTGCTACCCGGAGCTCCGCTTCCTTCAGGCCGGCTCTTTAGCTTGGCGCGCAGTGAAAAACAAGCAATGGAAGAATATATTAATGACTCCCTCAGAGCAGGTATCATTCGTCATTTCTGTCATTTCAGTGGAGTCAGGCGGCCGACGCGGCTTTCAAGGAACTCCAGCGGCGGTTCACCGAGGCCCCAGTCCTCGCTCACCCTGACCCCGCGTCTCAGTTTATCGTGGAGGTGGACGCCTCTGATGTCGGGGTGGACGCGGTCCTATCCCAACGCACGGGGTCTGATGGCAGACTTCATCCGTGCGCCTACTTCTCAAAACGGTTCACCCCCACTCAACAGAATTATAACATCGGTGAAAGAGAGCTCCTTGCCATTAAGCTGGCCTTGGAGGAGTGGCGTCACCGGTTGGAGGGAACCGAACAGCCGGTGCTCATATGGACTGATCATAAAAACCTTGAGTACATACAAGCTGCAAAAAGACTCAACCCCCGTCAGTTCCAGTGGTCACTATTCTTCCCCAGATTCAACCTCACCATATCCTACAGGCCCGGATCCAAGAACACTAAACCCGATGCCCTTTCCCGGATCTACCAGCCAGACCATCCTTCTCCGGACCAACCTTCCATTCTGCCCTCCTCCTGCGTCATAGCCTCTGTCACCTGGGATGTGGAAAATGCGGTTCGCACAACGCTCCAGCACGAGCCGGATCCCGAGGGTGGCCCGCCAAACAGGACTTACGTCCCCGCTGTCGTCAGACCCCAGGTCATCTGCTGGGGCCATACCTCCAGGTTTGCCTGTCACCCCGGTGTCAGCAGGACTGTTGAACTGCTCCGGAGGTATTACTGGTGGCCGTCGCTGCACAAGGATGTCCAGGACTATGTGGCCCCCACTCCGCCTGCACCCGGAACAAGTCCTCACACCAGCCACCGTCGGGTCTCTTGCACCCTCTCTCCAACCCCTCCAGACCCTGGTCCCATCTGTCACTGGACTTCATCACATGTCTCCCTACTTCTCAAGGCAAGTCAGTCATCCTCACAATCATTGATAGATTCTCTAAAGCATGTCACCTAATCTCTCTGTCCAAGCTCCCATCTGCACAGGAAACCACCAGACTCTTAATCCAGCACGTGTTTTGTATGCATGGCATCCCCGCGGAGATCCTGTCTGACAGAGGACCCCAGTTCATCTCCCGGGTCTGGAGGGAGTTCTGCACCGCCCTAGGAGCTCACCCCAAACTCACCTCCGGATATCACCCACAGTCTAACGGTCAGTGCGAACGCTTAAATCAAGAAGTTGAAAACCAGTTGCGGTGCGTGTGCTCACAGAACCCCACGTCCCGTCACCTTCCCTGGGTCGAGTATGCGCACAACACTCACGTCTCCTCTCCCACTGGTCTGTCCCCGTTCGAAGTTTGTTATGGTTTTCAGCTCTCACTGCTGCCCGAGTCTCACCCAGATCCAGTAGTCACTTCAGTTCGTCGCCACATTCACAACCTCCATAGGATCTGGCGCAGTACTAAGCAAGCCCTTCAGAGAAAGGCAGCCCAAAATAAGACTCGGGCAGACCGCAAACGCCTTCCTGCTCCCACATACGCCCCCGGTCAGAAGGTCTGGTTATCATCACAGGATTTCCCCTTCAAATCCACTTCCCGCAAGCTAGCACCCCGGTTCCTCGGCCCCTACCCCATCGACACGGTCATCAGTCCCACACAGTCCACCACAGTCCACCTTTAGCTCCCTACTCACCTCCGTATCCATCCCGTTTTTCACGTCTCCCAGATCAAACCCGTCCACACCAGTCCCCTCTGCACTGAAGAACCTCCCCCTCCTGCACGCATCATAGATGGTCACCCTGCTTACACTGTGCACCGGATCGTGGGAGTTCGCCCTCGGGGCCGTGGACGTCAGTACCTCGTAGACTGGGAGGGGTATGGTCCCGAGGAGCGGTCTTGGGTCCCACGGTCCTTTATACTCGACCCATCCCTCATCATCGAGTTTGAACGGTCCTCCGACTTCACCTCCTCCATCCCTGGTCACTCCTCCGCCTCCTCCATCCCTGTCCAGCCCTCTTCCCGGCCTGTTAGTGTAGGGTTTCTCTCTGCAGGTCTCTTCTTCTTATGGCACCACATCCCCGGCCCCAGGGGAGTCAGCCCAGATCCTCTTGAATGAACAAGATGGCGGCGCGTACACATCGCGAGGCCCAGTGTCTCTCCAGTTTTTGCAACTTTGCAGTAATTTTTCTGCTCATTTCGGAGCTGTTCATTCGGAACAGTAGTGCCTTCACATCATACACCTGACAAGAGCTTCTGGACATTGGTTTTTGCATCTCCAACAGTTTTGTCAGCAAACCTCGATTCGTCCCTGAGATCTCCTGAACAACCGAGGCTGCGCACCCTACACGGCTGGGCGGAAGTACTCGCAGGCGGTGCCAAGACGGTAAACAAAGACGGGGGAAGTGCGGAGCGCTAAGAGCTCTCTTCGCCCAGCATTTTTCTCGCCAATGTAAGGTCACCGGTGAACAAAATGGATGAGATTCTACTCCGGATCATCCAGAGTAAGAAAATCTGGAACTGCAATGTCATTATTTTCACGGAAACATGGCTAAACAGTATAATACCGGACAATGCTATTGCTCTAGCTGATCACCACACCATCCTGGTCGAACAGAACGGTGGATGATTCCTGTAAGACCAGAGGCACAGGATTGTGTATTTATGTCAACAAAGCTTGGTGCACAAACTCTGCTATCTTTGGGAGACACTGCTTAGCTAACCTAGAGTTTCTCATGGTTAAATGTAGACCGTTTTATCTGCCGCGGGAGTTTACATCTACTATTATAACTGCTGCTTATATTCCACCTGACGCTGAAGCTAAGCTTGCTATGAACGAACTTCATGCGGCCATCAGTAAACAACAGACAGCTCACCCGGAGGCTGCATTTATTGTTGCGGGGGATTTTAATCACTCTAACTTAAAGACGACACTCCCAAAATTTCATCAAAACATTTTCTGTCACACCAGAGGAAACAAAACTTTGGACCATGTATACACAAACATGGCTGAAGCCTATGTTGTGACCCTCCGCCCCCCACCTAGGACAATCTGATCACCTTTCTTTGTTCCTCACCCCCAAGTACTCCCCCCCTCATCAACCAGGTGAAGCCATCAGTGAGGAACATCAAAGTGTGGCCAGCGGGGGCTGACTTCACACTCCAGGACATGTTTGCTTCTCAGGCCACATGTGGCTCTCATACGGACATCGACATCTACACTTCTTCTGTTCTGGACTACATTAACATCACCACAGACATTGTTACAACCCAGAAACAGATCACCACATACCCAAATCAGAAGCCATGGATGAACAAGGAGGTGCGTCTCCTGCTAAAGGCAAGCAAAACTGCCATTAGGTCAGGTGATGCACAGGCCTACAGCACGTCCAAATATGAAGAGGGGCATCAAAAAGGCCAAGCACTGCCACAAATTAAAGCTAGAGGAGCACTTCACTAATGCTGACACTTGACGAATGTGGCAGGGCATTCAGGCCATTACAGACTACAAAACCAGCAACTCAAATCCTATAACCCCAAATGTTCTCTCTCTGAATGAGCTTAATGACTTTTATGCACGCTTTGAAAGAGACAACAAACAACCCGCTATCAGGATCCCCCCCTCAACCAATCACTCACCCATCATACTGAGCTCTTCAGATGTACTCAACGCATGTGTAGAGCAGCTCGCTGGGGTATTCACAGACATTTTCAACATGTTTATTGCCCAAGCAGCTGTTCCAACATGCTTTAAATACACCTCCATTGTACCAGTGCCGAAACACTCCAACCCAACATGCCTGAACAACTACCGCCCTGTAGCACTGACACCCATCGTCATGAAGTGCTTTGAGCGGTGAGTCAAAGGACATCTTAAGGACTCTCTCCCACCGACTCTGGACCCACACCAGTTTGCTTATCGTAGAATAGGAGCAGTCTCCATAGCACTGCACTCTGTTCTCAAACACCTGGACAATAAAAACACTTATGCACGAATGTTGTTTGTTGACTTCAGTTCAGCATTCAACACTGTCTTACCCTCTAAGCTAATCACCAAACTTAGAGACCTGGACATTAACACCACATTTTGTAATTGTATTCTGGACCTCCTGACCAATAGACCACAGCCTGTCATGTCAGGCCACATCTGCTCCACTATGATCACACTCAATGCTGGTGTACCACAGGGCTGTGTGCTGAGCCCCTTCCTCTACTCCCTCTTCACCCATGACTGCAGACCTGAAGACCCAGCCAGAGTATCGGGAATCCAGCATCATGTGTTTTACTGAGACATGGCTAAAGGAGCATATCCCAGACTCCATTGTGTCTCTACCTGGCTTTCAAAAAATATGAGCAGACAGAGATTTGAAGAGGAGTGGCAAAAGGAAAGGAGGTGGGATCGCTATATTATTTAACAAAAAATGGTGTCATCCGGGACATGCTGTTGTGAAATATCGTCTCTGCAGTCCACATATTGAACTTTTGGCTGTTGGTTTTCGTCCATATTACCTACCGAGGGAGTTCACCAGTGTTATTAATGTAATTAACAATTATTAATAATAATTAATTGTAATGAAATATTCCCACTAGAGCCATCAAATTGTTATTGCTTTGATTGTTACTGCTGCCATTAACTGCTTCTCTGTTTATCTTTGTTATAGACATGACGACTGGCCAAAATCCATCGGTGTTTGTCTGTGTCTCTTTCCTGTCAGCTCAGACCCCAGTCGGCTAAGTCAGAAGGCCGCCCATCCTAAGCCAGGTTCTGCTAGAGGTTTCTTCCTGTTTAAAGGGAGTCGTTCCTTTCCACCAGAGAAAACAAAACACTGGACTTGTTCTATGCAAATATCAGGGATGCATACAGGTCCTTTGCACAGCCTGCTCTTGGCAAGACAGACCATAATCTTGTTTTTCTCTGCTCAGTATACAAACCCATTGTCCAGAGGCAACCTGTGATCAAAATAACTGTGAGGAGGTGGTCACAGGAAGCTGAAGAAATTCTTCAAGGATGTTTTGAGGCTACAGACTAGGATGCACTCTTTGAGCCACATGGAGAGGACATCAATGCTATGACTGAGTATGTGACTGACGATTTAAACTTCTGTGTGGGTGGCTGTGGCTCAGTGGTTAGAGCGGTCGTCCTCCAAATTTGAAGGTTGGTGGATTCCACCGCCACATGTCGAAGTGTCCTTGGGCAAGACACTGAACCCCATGTTGCCCCCCGATCTGCGTATCGGGATGTGTGAATGGGTGAATGCAAAACCTTGTAGTGTAGTGAAAGCGCTTTGAGTGGTCTGAATGACTAGAAAAGCGCTATACAAATACAGGACATTTACCATTTACAACATCATTCCCACCAGAACAGTAAGGTGCTTCCCAAATAAAAAAACCTGGATCACCAGTGACCTAAAAGAATTGCTGAACAAGAAAAAAAGAGCTTTCAGGGAGGGAGATAAGGCATCAAAGCAAGTGACATGAAGAGGTTGAACAGATTGATAAGGAGGGCTGGTTCTGTTCTGGGGACTGATTGGGAGTCTCTTGAATGATTGTCCAAAAGAGGATGGTTTGGAAAATGAAAATCATCATGGAGAACCCTCTTCATAAAACAGTACCTGAACAACAGAGTGTCTTCAGTCAAAGGCTTCTTCAGATCTGCTGCAGCACAGACCACTACAGGAAATCTTTTTTGCCCACAGCTATAACCTTCTACAATGGCTCCCTGAAGAAAAACTGAGCTACAACAACACTTAATTTCCCTCCGGGGATTAATAAAGTATTTTTTATTTAATTTTTTGATTTGATCAGAAACGAGTTTGAGATGTGTACTTTGTTTTATTAATAGATAGAGTATCCGATGCTAAGTAATGTTAATGTGGTTATTAAGGAAAGGTTAACCCTTATTGTGCTGATGATGAGGAGGTTTATTTAAATGGATATTATGTTTGTACACCAAAAATATTTTCTTGTATTCGGTCATTTTAGTTTCACACTTTTTTGTATTAAATTCCATCTAATTACAACACGTGCCTGTTCATTGGAGGAAAGCGATGCAAGAGTTTAGCTGGCTGTGAATCTTAATATAGGACACGGAGTTACATTAGGTGCAACAGAACACCAGCCTCAGTGTGTGTGCATTGAACAAACATTTAGGAATGTACAAGTTCAAAACGTTGACAAATGCTGCACTCTTAAAGTTTGAGCACCCAGGTGACCAGTGCACTTCCATTGGCCTGAGGGATGCATACTTCCACATACCGCACAGGAAGTTCCTGCGCTTTGCTTTTCAGGGTGTGGTTTATGAATACAAAGTGCTCCACTTCTGTTTAACACTGAGTCCTCGGGTATTTGTAAAATGTACAGAGGCAGCTATTGCCCCCCTCAGGAAGCAAGGCCTCCGCATTGCCACGTACATTGACGACTGGCTTCTGGCAGCAAGCTCGAGAAAGGATGCTGTGGACCACACCAGGAGACTCACAGAGCATCTGGCTGCCCTTGGTTTCAGGATAAACCAGGCAAAGAGCTCACTGACTCCGAGTCATGTCACTGTCAAATATGGTGGAGGCAGCATCATACTCTGAGGGTGCTTCTCTTCACCAGGGACAGGGAAGCTAGTCAGAGTTGATGGGAAGATGGATGGAGCCAAATACAGGGCAATCTTGGAGGAAAACCACTTGGAGTCTGCAAAAGACTTGAGACTGGGGTCGGGGTTCACCTTCCAGCAGGACAACAACCCTAAACATAAAGCCAGGGCAACAATGGAATGGTTTAAAACAAAAACATATACATGTGTTAGAATGGCCCAGTCAAAGTCCAGATCTAAATCCATTCGAGAATCTGTGGCAAGATCTGAAAACTGCTGTTCACAAACGCTGTCAATCTAATCTGACTGAGCTGGAGCTGTTTTGCAAAGAAGAATGGGCAAAAATTTCAGTCTCTACATGTGCAAAGCTGGTAGAGACATACCCTAAAAGACTGGCAGCTATAATTGCAGCAAAAGGTGGTTCTACAAAGTATCGACTCAGGGGGCTGAATAATTACGCACACCCCACTTTTCAGTTATGTATTTGTAAAAAATGTTTGGAACCATGTATGATTTTCATTCCACTTCTCATGTGTACACCACTTTGTACTGGTCTTTCACATAGAATTCCAATAAAATTTATTCATGTTTGTGGCTGTAATGTGACAAAATGTGGAAAAGTTCAAGGGGGCTGAATACTTTTGCAAGCCACTGTACCTATGCAATGGGAAAGTGTTTGAGGAGTGGAGTGCTGGTAATCAAACCATGCTATTCACCTGTTCTATTTTGGTCCTCTTGACATTACTCCAGGAGCTACAGGACAAGGGAAAGCTTTTTCTACTGTAAAAGTCAATCTGGCTACCATTTCTTCCTGCTGGGCTTGGCAACAACAGAGTACTCTAATGACTTTTTCTGTGAAATTTGTAACTTAAAGCGTTAGTTTTGTGCCTTGTATAATCAGGAGCTTCTTTTTTTTTAAGTAATCAGTTACTTAAAAATTTTCCCTTCGCAATGCATTTGCATAGGAATCCATTCAAATGGCAACACCATCATTCGACACCTCTAAATGGTATTCACAAAAAACCCCACCCCTCGATGAAAATGAATGGAAAACCCTCCAAAAAACGCCAAAAACGTGAACTTTTTCTAGAGCCAACTGCGTCAACGTACTTTCACCTATGGACACTGTTCCATATCATATCTGGTCAAAAGGAATTGGTCTACCTTGGATTTAAAAATCTCTTATATAACTTCTACCGTATGACTGTGGCAAAACCATTCGCCATCAGAAGATCCCATTTGTTGCCCAGGACAAACCGTAGCACCTGTGACTAATGACACATTAAATCGATCTGTTTTGCGAGTAGGAGTGAATCATAATGTCTAAATCAAGTTTCGGGTTACCATTGCAACGCAGCTCGCCAAAACCTGCACACGAAATGCCCTACGGCACCATCTTTTTGACATAATCCCACATATGACACATCAAACTGACTGAGTTGCTGACCAGAGATGCTCCATCATTGTTCTAAAGTTTTTTGAGTTACCATGCAAACAGAATCTACCCAAAACCACACCCCTCCCTTCAAATAAAATTAAAATGTTTCAGTATATCCTTAAAATGGACAGGTTTTGAGAGATTATTTTCCAATCACACTTTGGCCTACAAGACATTGTTCCACCTTATCTCTGGTCACTAGACATTGGTCTATAACATAAGCAACGTTCACATGTTACCATGGCAATGCCATTCGCCATCAAACACACCTGGTGAGCTAATACAGACCACCATAGTTTTTGTAACCTCATGTCATACACTATATTACCAAAAGTATTCACTCACCTGCATGAGTAAAGACTCATACTATGAACTGAAGTGCCATCCCATTCCTAACTCATAGAGTTCAATATGGTGTCGGTCCACCTTTTGCAGCTATTACAGCTTCAACTCTTCTGGGAAGGCTGTCTACAAGGTTGAGGAGAGTGTTAATAGGGTTCAGGTCTGTGCAGGCCAGTCAAGTTCATCCACACCAAACTCTGTCATTGCATCTGACGCTTTGCGTTGCACTTGGTGATGTGTGGCTTGGTGGCAGCTGCTCGGCCATGGAAACCCATTCCATGAAGCTCTCTGCGTACTGTACTTGGGCTAATCTGAAGGTCACAAGTTTGTAGCTCTGTAGCAATTGACTGTGCAGAAAGTCGGCGACCTCTTTGCACTATGCGCCTCAGCATCCGCTGACCCCTCTCCGTCACTTTACGTGGCTTACCACTTCGTGGCTGAGTTGCTGTTGTTCCCAAAACGCTTCCAATTTGTTATAATAGAGCTGACAGTTGACTGTGGAATATTTAGGAGAGAGGAAATTTCATGACTGGATTTGTTGCACAGGTGTCATCCTATGACAGTTCCAGGCTGGAATTCACTGAGCTCCTAAGAGCGGCCCATTCTTTCACAAATGTCTTGCTTCACAGTCTGCATGCCTGAGTGCTTGACTTTATACACCTGTGGCCAGGCCAAGTGATTAGGACACCTGATTCTGATCATTTGAATGGGTGAGCGAATACTTTTGGTAATATAGTGTATATCAAAACAATGGGCTTGATCATTACAAGTGAACCCTCATGCAAACAGTACTTTTTGGGTTACCATTGCAACAGCATTGACTCAAATTCACAGTTTTTGATCAATTACTGTGTGGACATGCTTTGACCTACAGATGTCATTTCAACTTTTATGTGCTCAGAAGACATTGGTCTACAACATATTGAAGTGACTTTTGCATATCTTTTACCGTATTGCCATGGCAATGTCATTCGCCATCAAACACACCCGGTCAGCTCACAGCAGACAATATGGAGCTTGTGTGCACATGTAATACATTAAACTGATCTGGTTGACCAGGGGAACTCAATCATTCCATGTACCTTAAATTTTGGGTTACCATGGCAATGAAATCTATTACAAACGACTTCCCTATTGTAACCCTATGGGATAACATCTGAAATTATTTTGTTTCCCCAATACACTTCTATATTAGTCCTAATCTTTCTGCCTTGTCATTACATTTGCAGCATCTGTCAGCTGTTGAATGAATGCAGCTTCTGATTGGCTGAAGGTTTCAGAAACCCTCTCAAAGTTTCTTCAGGCCCTTTTCTAGTTAGTATTGTACTCATGATTTATCTGTGGTTCCTTCCTGTGCTCGAGTTCAGCTTGAAAATGCTCCACACGACAAATTTTGCTATTGATAGCACTTTGGTTCTTTTTTATATCATCCAAAGCCTCTGACATACCAATAAAAAGAACACCAAGCGAACAATGAGGCTCTGACCAGCTCAGAACAGCAAGGAAATGAAAAGGATCTTTCAGATGAGACATTTTGTCTTTGCACCCTGTAATTACAAAGTCGGAAATTGGTTCAGCCAACATCATGAAATAAAAAGACCGGCTCTGCATTGAACCAGACAAGCATCACTTTGATGTGTACATTTGAATTAACCACATCACATCTCCACAGTGTCAGTTATTGATTTCGTTTCACAATGTTCTTTGCTTTATCAACTTTTTCAGCCAGTCATTTTCTGTACCCAATTTTTATCAACTCTGTGTTTAAAAAAAAAGGGGGAAAAAAGGAAAATGTTTATTTTTTAACACAGTAACTGCATCCTTTTTTGCAGGAATCTACCATCAAAGCAGGGGACACACAAAAAATAACTCTCTGTATTTAGAAATTGCATTTAGGCTAAATATAAATATACAAATTTTCTCTCTCTTTTTTAACCTCTTAGTGTTTTTGCCATTTTTGCACAAAACATACCAATTTTAAAATTGAAGCTATTCTTGAACCATTTGGAGTAGAAATATGACCTCTTTGGAAATAAAACACTCTTGAAGTTTCATCCATAATAGTTAGAATCAGTGTGAGTGTCACTAATACAAAGAAAATATTTTTTTATGGCCGCCTGGTTATTTATTTTTTTTAAATATGTGCTCTGAAAATGAATTTAGCATGGTGTGGTGAACTGGTAAAATAATGATTTATGAGTCATACAAGGACATTAAACAACTCTTTCACGATATTTGACCCGCGGGCGAGTCGCGCTGTTTTGTTTTTTTTTTTCTTTGTAGTGTAACGTCATCAACCGTCCAGAGGATCTAAACATGTTACACATTGTTTGAAAAGCTAAAAGTCTCGAGATTCCAATGATGTATGCCAATAAAGGATATAATCAAAGCTTTAGACACAGTGAGCTTTTTGTCAAACCACTTGACTTAAAAAAAAATAATCTCTTACCGTTAAACAAAAAATGAATGACATCAAAGCATCATGATCTTCCAAGGTTTCAGAAAATTATTGAAGATGCTTTTTTCATTTAATATTTTAAACTTTAAAAGCTCTTTTCAAGCAGATTTCAAGAACATTTTCAATATTTTATTGCCTGTAGATATTGATGGTGGCAGACAGGGTAAATATTTTCTGAACAGATGTTCTTACCCAGTGTTGGATCGTACTCCCAGATGAAACGTCTAGTCAGAAATCTCACCACCAAAGCTGTGAAGGAAAAGAAGAAAAAAGTTAAACATATGAAACAGGATACATTGATAACTTGGAAACCTAACTAGCATAATTTGTGTATATTTTAATCGAGCAAACATGAGGTGAGACCTGTTCAACATCAGATACTAAAATAAAAGGAGGCTGCTGCTCTAACACACACTTCTACATATGCACATACAATAACTAACCCACCAAGAAGCCATAAGTTCCACATCAATACAACTCATCGAAACATCTCCAGATGATAAAACCACCATAAGGCTGAAACACCAGCTTTCACTAGTTGGTTGTGAGCTTTCTGTGTATAAGTTACTTTGTCCTTTGTAAAAAGCAGCCTCCTCAGTGAGCAGCTGACTCACTGTCTGAAGGATTCACCATCAACAGCTGAACTTCTGAACAGAAATGTTAAATCCCCTTATTGAGACAGTTATTATCTTTTTAAAGCATTCAGCTCTTTGTTCGAATGAAAGTGCTTCAAATGGAGACGTGAAATGAAGCTGTTTATAGACTGAGTTTTGGTTCAGATATCCTTGGGAAAAATACTGAATCCGCAACTGAACAAGGGCAGCCGTAGTCTAATCGTAAAGGTCGTCCTCTAATCGGGAGCCTTCAGCTATTCTTGGGCAAGAAACTGAACCCCACAACTGCCCTCCAGGCACCATATAAAAATGGCTGCCCCCTGCTCCTGAGAATGGGTTAAATGCAGAGCAGAATTTCTCCAAAAGGGATTAATAATGGAAGCGTTAATAATAATAATAATAATAATAATAATAAGTTGGCGGCCGCGAGCTCGGAAACCGACAACACACCTGGCCTCATCAAAGACTCGCCGGACACTTTATCAATGAGCCAGATGGTATCCGAACTGGAGAAGCAACGGACCTCTCTCAAGAATGACATGCTAATGTTAATCCAGGAGTCCATTAGACCTTTGCAGTCCTCGGTGGATGCACTCTGCGAGACGGTGAACCACTTCAACGGTCGCCTCACTGCTGCGGAGACTCTAGCTGGAGACAACTTTGAGCGCATAACAAACCGAATTTATATCAGATCTGCTGATGGAAAACCTCGGCCCCAGCGTCCTCGCCAAGCCACCAGAGCTCGAGAGAGCACATCGCTCCCTGGCCGCTAAACCCGGACCCGGAGGCAGGCCCAGGCCGTTTTTGATATGTTTTCATAGCTTTCAGAAGAAGGAAAGAGTTTTTCGTTGGACCAGACAACATGAGCTTAAACACCGTGGGACAACACTGCGAGTGTACCCTGACGTCAGTGCTGCCACGGCAAAGAAACGAGCTGCTTTCAACAAGCCCTCTACCAGAAAGGCGTGAAGTTCAGGCTTCTTTTCCCTGTTCGCCTTCAGGTTTCATATGAGGATCAATCGTTCACTTTTGAGACCCCTGAGGAGGCGCACGCATTTTACAGTGAGAAGGTGATGGTTAAAGAGTGAGATGCTGTTGCTCGCTGCTGTCATCTACACCCGGGGTTCATTCTTCCCCGTTTATTTGTTGAAGACCGTATGCTCCTGCAGCTTCTTGTTGTTCCGCGGTCTCCGGTCTCGGCGAACATCCTTGAGCGGCATCGTAACCATGGAAACTGGTAGGCGCATGAGCGGTGATAATTCTGACTATGCTCCGGATGTGTAGACTTCTTGTATTCTGCCCTGATAGAAGGATTTGTTCATATCCAAGTGGCTTGTGGGTTTCAGGACTGATGTTGTTGTCCTTTTTCTTAGCTGGTTTATGAGGGTAAAATGTTTCAGAATGCTTGACTCAGTTGACTTATCTCAGTTGCACAGTTATTCATCTTATCTTATTAAGTGTTACCTTTACATATCTTATTAAGTATGACCTCTAGATGCCGAATTTTCTCTCCCCCTTTTTTTTTTTTTAAGGATAATATAGAGGTAATCTAGTGAAGGACTGTGTTCACTGAAATGTTGAGATGAATGATGACCGTAGATTACTTTAGCTATAAGTTGTTCTTTAAAAATGTTAACCAGAAAGTGTTATCCTGTTGGGATTGAAGAGACGGAGATGCTGGTTTGTAAGGCTATTGGGTTGGGAGGGATGGGAAGGAATGCAACCTTCTTCTTTTATTTCTCCCTTTTTTTTTTTTGCTTTGTCCCCTTTTCTTTTGGCTCGGAAGTCACACCAGGCTTGGGAGAGACTGTTGTTAGTCTCTTGAGGATATGACAACTCAGGGTAAGAATCTTCGCTTTATTTCCAGGAACCTGAAGGGCACCAACCAGGCTGTTAAACGCAACAAAGTAATGACCCATTTAAATCAGCTTAGAGGTGATGTTTTTTTTTTTACAGGAGACTCACCTCCGCCCCTCAGAAGTTAAGTGCATGAAGCGATCTTGGATAGGGCATATATTTCACTCAAAATTCCCGGTAAAGGCAAGGGGAGCGGCGATCCTCATACATAAGAATGTTCCTTTTGAATTATCAAGCTCCACTGAAGACCCTAATGGTCGTTTTGTAATTATTTCGGGCAGACTATGTGGTATGCCAGTGATCATGGCCTGCATTTATGCACCAACGGTGGACGATGATAATGTCATAACATGCTTCTTTTCCTCCCTTCCTAAAGTTGATGACCACTGCTTAATTATTGCTGGTGATTTTAACTTAGTTCAAGACCCCTCCTTGGATAGGTCTTCCGTTACTCCTCAGGTACTCTCTAAATCAGCTAAAGTTCTCAACATGTATAAGAGCAGTCTTGGTTTATTTGACCCATGGAGAGTTAAATCCCCTTCGGATAAAGCTTTTTCCTTTTTCTCACACGTCCACCATTCATATTTGCGAATAGATTTTTTTCTTCTGGATAATTATTTTCTTTCTAACGTTCATTCATGTAAGTACCATAGCATTGTCATTTCAGACCACGCCCCCTTATCAGTTGACATTAATTTTCCCAACCACGTCTCACCATCCAGACGATGGAGAATTAACTCAGCTTTGTTAGCTCAAACCGGCTTTAAAGACTTTCTCAATACTCAAATCTCCTTGTTCTTTGATACAAATGATTCACCCGAAATATCGAGATGCACACTTTGGGAGACTTTTAAAGCATATATGCTGGGACAGATTATATCTTATGTTTCGAACTCTAAGAGGGCAGAAAGGGTGGAGCTGGAGACACTTTCCAAGGAAATTCTCAGTATTGACCATTTGTATGCTTCAGCCCCCACTCCCACTCTGTATAAAGAACGTCTTCAGCTGCAATCCAAATTTGATCTACTAACCACAAGTAAAACACAGAAGCAGTTATTCCTAGCCAAGCAACGCTTTTTTGAGACGGGGGATAAAGCAGGGAGATTGCAAGCCCATCAAGCTCGGGCAGCCACGCTATCCAGATTGATTCCAAAAATCAAATCTGTATCAGGCAAAATTATACTTGATCCTTCTGAGATTAATAAGATATTTTATTCATATTATTCCAACCTCTACTCCTCACAGTGTCCACCGGATGTCTGGGATGGAGATAACCCTCTAGTTAAGATTCTTTTTCCGAAAATTAGCGAGGACTTAGCTGGAGAACTGGGTAGTCCAATCTATATCAAAAAAATACAGGAGGCAATTTTGTCACTCCAAAATGGCAAATCCCCAGGACCTGATGGGTTCACTGTAGAATTTTTTAAACACTTTTCTGCTGCTATCGTACCACCCCTTCAAAGAATGTATAACGAATCCTTTTCTAAGGGCCGCCTACCCCCTACCCTGTCGGAGGCCTCAATCTCTCTCCTGCTTAAGAGTGATAAAGACCCTTTACTGTGTGGCAGCTACAGACCCATTTCCCTGTTAAATGTCGACCTGAAGATCCTGTCAAAGATCCTTGCTCACCGCCTACAGCGTGTCCTACCAAGTGTAATTTCAACTGATCAAACAGGTTTTATGCTAGGAAGGCACTCGTTTCATAACACAAGAAGGCTTCTAAACATTATCACTGCTTCCTGCTCGAACGTCGTAAAGTCGAAAGTAGTTCGGAGAAGGCCTTCGACAGGGTGGAGTGGCGTTTCCTTTTGTATGTTCTGCAAAAATTCGGCATCAACTCTGAATTTATATCTTGGATTAAACTACTTTACGCCAACCCTGTTGCGTCAGTCAACACGAATGGTCAGCCTTCTTTCCTCTTTATCGGGGAACCAGGCAGGGGTGCCCTCTTTCCCCCCTCTTATTTGCACTAGCAATCAAACCCCTAGCCATATGGCTTCGTCAGGAGGACGGCTTTGAGGGCATCTCCAGAGCTGGGAAGGTCCATAAATTATCACTATATGCTGACGACCTCCTTCTATACATGTCTAACCCAGTTTACTCTCTCCCAGTGGTTCTGGGTATTTTTGAAAAATTTGGTTCCTATTCAGGTTACAAACTTAATCTGCACAAGAGTGAACTTTTGCCCATTAATTCTCTGGCCAAAACGATCCCCTCATCTTTCTTTCCTTTTAAATATGCTGAAAATGGATTTAAATATTTAGGAGTTAACATGGTAACCTCAATCAAACAACTTTTCTCCAAAAACTTTTCTCCTCTCCTTGAAAAGTGTAAACTAGATTTTGATAGATGGTCTGCTCTCCCGTTATCTCTATCAGATTGCATTAATCTGGTTAAAATGGTTGTGCTGCCAAAATTTTTATACCTTTTTTCACATATCCCTATTCTTATTAAAAAATCTTTTTTAGATCGCTTGATCAATTAATCAGTTCCTTCCTCTGGAGCAACAAAATCCATCGTATCAGAAGATCGGTACTGCAGCTCCCCAAGAGGCTTGGTGGCTTGGCATTGCCCAATTTCCTACACTATTATTGGTCTTGTAATATTCATAAACTCTTATACTGGGTATCTGACATTGCAGATGATGAGCGGCCTGCATGGGTGGACATGGAACTTGCTTCCTCTAAATTTTCTCTTCATGCCCTGATTTGCTCTCAACTTCCTTTAACCATTTCCAATTTTACCTCGAACACATTGATAATTAACTCTGTTAAAAGGGTTAGGGTTAGAGTCAGCTGCACTGATCTGACTGACTAAAAATCAGTCACACTGGCAAACTGATACACAGAGACAGAGAGACGCAGCATCAGCTGGAACTTCGGCGCTCTGGCTGAGAAACATATCAGTCAAACAAAAGAAGTAAACGGGATTCTTCATTTATTTGGCAATGAACCCTGCCTCCAATTAACCTAAAAATTCACGCAGCTCAGCCAAACCAATGTTAAGTACGCAAACGCGTGTTGCAACTTTTCATCTGGTGCGCATTTTATATTTTGACAGTGTGTGTGGACCTGCGGACCACTTATGTGCACCCCTGATAATAATAATATGGGGGCGGGGGAGACGTAATGTCACAGCAATTTTTTTCTTGGGAAGGGAAAAAAATGTTTAGTTGCTTATTATTTCAGTACAAACACTTTGGTAAGAAAGATGGCAGACTAACCAAGGTGATGAGTGACTGAGACTGAGACTGAGACTGAGACTTAGAACTAAGAACTAAGAACTAAGAACTAAGGAGTAAGGAGTAAGGAGTAAGGACTAAGGACTAAGACAACGACTAAAAACTAACCGACAACGGAGAGACAAAAATTGGCTGCTTAAATAACCAACAAACTAATTACAGAAACGAGAAACACCTGAACGGAAAAACACTAGACTGAAGACACAAGCTGAACTGACAAAATACTGAATTACACATAAAGAGAACAGGAAGTACAAACATAACCAAAATAAAAGCAAAACAGGAAACTAGTTCGTGAGAAAATAAAAGCTGAACCTAAAGGCTGGGGATAAATCAAAACACTGGATACACATAGAAACATGAGGACCAAGGTGAAAACACAACTTCACAAAATCTCAATAAATCATAATAAATAAACAAACCAAAAACCCCAGACCCTGACAATCAGTGGACAAAAGGTTAGCGCCCCCTACTTTTTCCAAGTGGAATTGGATCTTTTAACAACTGCATGTGCAAAAAATGAACACATTTAAAAGAAAAGCAGCAGCAGCAAAAGAGAGAGATTGTGTGGCAGAAAATTGCTGATCTAGTCTAGTGTGAGTATTAATTAGAGCGAAAAAAATGTTTAGGCTTGAATGTTCCACTCATTCAACATTTATATTCATATGTTTTTGAGCGCACAGGTGCAACCCAACATGTGCAAAAAGAACATAGCAGTAAGTAAAGATGAAATATAAAAATATAGGTAAAATATGTGAGGTATCATTTACATTTTTATTTTTTACATTTACTTTACAAGCAGTTATAATGTGAAAGATATGAAAGACACACCCAACTGACCCCATTATAGCAACAGAAAGAAGGCTGAGGTCTGTAAAACAGGGGACCACAGAAAGGGAGATGCAGAGAGGACTGTTGCACCTTAGTAAAAATAACTTTGGTTTCAGTTAATAGTGTTGATCAAATCCAACCTGCAGTTTCTTTCTCTTCAACAGAGCCTGTTGGAAATGATAAGGGTCCATTAATGAGGAAGAGGGTCCATCAACCTCCACAGCACAGCTTACCTCAGTAGGAATATTATTCAGCATTAACCAACAACTTACCATGACATGGAAATACACAGAATTGTCTCAGTGCAGACAGCATTTCTACCATGGCTCATATGAGAGATGTGTGAATTGAGACTGTTATGTTGAATTGAGAATAAATTATTGATGATTGTGGAAAGGCTCATACAGATACTCATCAGGGTGATAAAACATCCATTCGGGCTCTGATCATCAGAGCTAAAGTGAACCGAGCCGCCCAGTGTTCTGTCGGTGGAAAAGCGGCACAAGTACTTGCTGCTCTGCCAGCCTTGATATTATTTTTGCTGTCCTACCAGCTTCGGGTTTTCTTGCTGCCCTGCCAGGCTTTTTGTGTTTGTTGCTAATAAATACCCTATTTTGGCTCCCCACTTTGTTGTCCACTCCCTGCGTTTGGGTCCTACCAACCAGAATCATGACAACTGCCACAAATGCATTTAGGTGCTGTGTTTGTAGCTTAACAACAGTTGATCATATGGTGTCTCATGCAGACTTGGCATTAGCTGATGGTGGAATGCAAACTGCTACAATAATAACACTGCTTAACTCCCTCAGTAGGTAATATGGACGAAAACCAACAGCCAAAAGTTCAATAGCTGGACTGCAGAGACAATATTTCACAACAGCATGTCCAGGATGACACCCTTTTTTGTTAAATAATATAGCAATCCCACCGTCTTTTCTTTTGCCACTCTTCTTCCAATCTCTGTCTGCTTGTATTGTTAGAAAGCCAGGTAGAGACACACTTGAATCTGGGATATGTTCCTTTAGCCATGCCTCAGTAAAACACATGATACTGCATTCCCAATAGTCTGGCTGGGTCTTCAACAGAGTTTGAAGTTCATCCATTTTGTAAGTAAGAGATCTCACATTTGTCAATATGACTGATGGAAGTAAAGGTTTAAACTTTCTCTTTCTCTTTCTTCACTTTGCTCCTACCCTGCAGCCACGTCTTCTTTTTAGCTCATCTAGGATCAAGGGTTTCAATTTGAAGATTATTTGAGCCTTAGAAATGTCCATTAAAGAGGCCCTTCCACTAAAAACGTTTTTTTCTGAGGTTTCTGTTGAATATTTTAGCTCCACAGGTGTTCTTATCTCATAGTGGGTGTGAAAACAGGTCAATAACTTCTCTTTCAATTTTAATCTCTCAAACTACGCAGGTGGCGATAACACCTGATTTCCCCCGAGTCCGAACGGCCTCTATCTGTTTCGTCACAACTGCTTTGCTCATTAGTTTTCGGCAGCTCCCACAGTTGAAACAATGCTTAGCATGCTGCTAACTAAAATGCTGTAGCATAACATGGCAAACAGAAAGACACGACGTCTGACGTTGCCATGCACAGCGGGGCAGGAAACAGTATTCTTTGCTCTCATAGGCTAGTTTGTTAGCAAATTTGAACAATGAATATGAATGAGGTGCCGGAACCACCCAAATTTTAACGCAGACAGATTGAAAGGTCTGTTAAAAAGGGTTTTCTGAAGTTTTTTGGATATAAAATGTTTCATATTACTGGTTAATACTGAAGAAATAACCACAAAGTCCTGAAATGTGTATGAAATGCAAAAAATTTAACTGGTCTTTCCTCTAAACAAGCTTCTCGTTGCCATAATGACGCATCATAACAAGTGGCAAAAAGGTAAAGATTATGCAAAAAGAAACTCTAAATCAGCACAGCACCCAAATCAGAATAAAAAAAGCATCTCAGAAATAATATTTCAGAAGAAAAAAACAGCAAGAAACACTCAAAAAGACCAAAATATACCAGCAATGTCACAGAGCTACTCCTACAAGCTGCCACCAGTTGTAACGCTATTCCAGAACAGCTCATCTCCTCACATCTCCTCCTTTATCACTAACTTTAACTTTCAATGTCTCAGCCAATTGAGCATATTTGCGAAAATGAATGAAATAGAGGCCACAAGAGGTGCACATATGTACAGTGTGTAGAATAATAATAATAAAACTTCTACACTTCATATTTGTCTTACATCGCATACAGAGTGTAGAAGACGAAAAAAACGTCTCCTACTTTTCATACACTTGATGAAGTGCATTTTGAATAGTAATAGTCATTTTAAAATCTTACAAAGGAAATGTTTATTTACACATCCTTATTGTGTGGGGAAAAAACCTGGAATTGTGTAAATATTACTATTACTAGCGAAACAAATGAAAGCAAGGTGGGAGGCGGAGCAGAGGGCCCTTTAAGGTTTAAACCCATAAAGCTCTGACAGTGATGGACAGCTGGAGACAAGTTTTACCCAAAATGCACTTGGAGACAATATCAGCAATTCACTTGTAAATGATCATCATAAAGCTCAATGTGAGAGTGGAAGTAAAGCCAGTCATGCAGCATAACATTTTATTCAATATTTTACTGTAAGCATTGTGGGGGTTTCTTTTTTTATTCTATTATTGCTTTGGGTTTCTGTTTTTGTCATGTTTCTCTCTGTTCTGTTAGTGGACTCTAAATCAAGCAGCAGACTCCAGACCAGGGACAAGAGGTGAGAGTTCAAGAAAAAGAGAGTTTTAATAAACTCTAGCACAGATGAAAGCATACAGTCACACTACACAATTGTTAAAAACTGATTCTGCATGTGCAGGTCCAGCAGGAGCGAGTCAGGAGCTGCTGACGGGAACGGTCTGGACAGGTGGAGGAGAGCAGAGATCAGTGACTGTATGGCAAGAGAGGTGAGGATTAGTGATTGAAGGAAATGGCTTACAGTTGTGATAAATTGCAGGGGTCCAGCGGAAGCACGCAGGTGCCAGACAGCTGTGGCTGCCTTGTGAGTGTCGGAGGAGGGCGGACAGACAGGCTCTGAGTGTGGCAGGTGGATCCTGGGAGCTGGAGGAGCGGAGCAGGGGCAGGCCGGAGAAATCCAGGCAGTGGCAGAGAGGAGACCGGTATGGAAACCATGTCCTGGAAGATCCTGGACGGAGGCGATATGGGAACCGCCGAGGAGGTCCGGGAAGGAGGAGAGAACAGCGTGGGAAGCCGTGAAGAGGAGAAGCTGGACCACGGAGACCACAGTGTGGAAACTGTGATGAGGAGGGAGGTCCAGCTGAGGAGATCCTGGAGGACAGCACAGGTAAGGATGGGCACTAAGTCTCTAGCACAACACAGCTGCTAGAACAAAATTTGTAGGTTTAACTAAGTCACTGTATACCAATAAGCAGAGTGGAACAATCTGGCGCTTGATCTCTGCAACCACTCCCCTCTTAAGCCCAGAGGCTGATGATGGAACTGGATCCACCTGCCGATGATGGCTGCCAAGCCCCCTGAAACACAGTTGAGAACACGCACACAGCAGAATGACACTTGACAGTTTCGGCTTTCCTGTTCTATTGGCGGGCCAAAGTTTCTTGAACTGTTCACAGTTGTCTTCTCCCCGGTGGAGTTCTCTGGACAGGTGCACCGGGGGGCATGCCCTTACCTGCGCTGGCTTCGTGGTGGTTGCTGAAAAGAGCAGCACCTGTCACGGATTGATGATCAGTGGCCGGGAAACTATTTAAGCCTTGGGGTGCCACGGAGTCAACGCCAGACTGTCAACGTCACTACAAAGTCTCCAGTGGCTGTCCTTCCTGCTGTGGAAATACCCGGTGTCATCTCAGCTGTCATTCCAGCTGCCATCCACACTCTCCAGCTTCACCTGGCAGAACACCAGCTCTTCGACTCCACTCGTCCGCCAGCGTGCCACCTTCACTGGTCAGCAACCATCTTCGGCTGTCCACATCAGCCATTGGCTTTCGGTGTTCTTCGGCCAGCAGCAGTCCTCCTCTATGTTCCTGGGAGCTTGCTTACGTCTGTACCGACAAGGAAGGTACCTCAGGATCTCCAGCTATCCCCTCCTTGTATACAGAACTGTCTGTATAGGTCTAGTAAGCCTGGGGGAGCGTGTGCTATTTGTTTACAAGTTTTTTTTACTTTGCGAATCACCCACTGACTATTTGTTTTTTTATGTTACAGAGGCTCCTCCACCTGTGGATTTGGTTTTGTGGTCGGATGGGTTCTCTTTATAAGGGCCCGCCCACGCTGGAGAGCTGGAGCAGGCTCATTAAACAAACAGCTGGCGGAGATGAGACTGATGAGGAGCGGGAGCAGTTTAAATACAGTGGGCAGCCATTCATTCGACGCCTGGTTGTTAACCTACACTGTAACAAAACCATAAGCCACCTTCCGATTCTCTTTGTGATTTAAATATAGAAAGTATTTCGATTTTATTGCCTTGTTCTGAGTAACCTGTCTTCTACATCACTAAAGTCAGATTTTCTTTTAAAGCTTTTACCAACCATGAATAGCGCTATAACTGGTGGCAGCTTGTTGGAGTAGCTCTGTGACTTAGCTAGCATTTGCTAGCATTTTTTTATTCTTTTTGAGTATTTCTTGATGGTTTTTTTCTTCTGGAAATATTTTCTAAATACTTTTCTTCTGATTTGGGTGCTGTGCTGATTGAGTTTTTTGCTGGATTTGTCACTTTTTTGCCACTTGTTATGATGCGTAACCATGGCAACAAGAGACTTGTTTACAAGTAAGAGCAGCTAACTGACATTTTTAAGGCTGAAATAATCCTCAAATTGAAAGTCTGGATCCCTGATGAGCTCAAAAGAAGAAAACATGGATGCAGAGCAGGAGCAAAGTGAAGAGAGAGAAAGAGGAAGTTTAAACCTTCACTTCCATCAGTCATATTGACGAATGTGAGATCTCTTTGCTAACAAAATGGATGAACTTGAAACTCTGTTGAAATGCAGCATCATGTGTTTCACTGAGACAAAGATAAAGGGACATATCCTGGACTCCAGTGTGTTTCTGTCTGGCTTTCAAACAATACGAACAGACAGAGATTTGAAGAGGAGCGAAAAATGAAGAGAAGTTTGTCAGCTGATCACATCTGCAGTTACCTGTTGGGGGCGGAGCATAAGAGTATGTGACACGAGGAGGCTGAACAGATAGATATGGAGGACTGGTTCTGTCCTGGAGACTGAACTGGAGTCTCTTGAGTTGATTGTCCAAAGGAGGACGAAGAACATGATGGAAAACCCTCATCATCCTCTACAGAACACAGTAACTCAACAACAGAGTGTCTCAGTCAGAAGATTCTTTATAATCCGCTGCAGCACAGACCACTACAGGAGATCCTTCCTGTCCACAGCTAGAACTCTCTATGGCTCCCTGAAGAAGAACTGAGCTACAACAACACTTGAATTTCCCTTCGGGGATTAATAAAGTATTTTTGATTTGATTTGATTTGATTGATTGACTCAAACCTCACTCAGCAACCTGTTGTAAATTGGCACCTTGCGCGGCAATGTGAATCCTGCCCAGATTTCTTACTCCTCTGGGTTAAAGCTGTGGAAAAGTCTGTATTCTCTCCCATCTTTGACAGCTTTCTTGAATTGTGGAAGACCCCTGACACTCACATCACTCCTGAACTCCTCTGCTGCCTGGGGGCATGCCGCTCTCCCAACCCCCTGAAGCCCCGCCCCTGATCACTTAGAGTTTTCACCTCACACACCACCTAATGGCAGACCCTGCACCAGGGCAATTTAGATGGTGTGGCAGCAGCTTAACACTCTATGTCCATATTATACATTTATATTTATACATCATTTAAAAAGGGACTGGCTGAGGTTCGCAAACCAGTTAATAACAACAGCAAACAGAAAACACAACAAGAAGCCCTGCTTCTTCCATGTCGATTAGCTCTGTTATTTATCTGCTGCTTTGAGCAGTGCTCACTGCTAAAACTGTCCCGATGCACTCCGAAAGAAAAATAATGTAATGCCTAACTCACCATAGCTGACCACAGAGCCAACATAAACAATCCTTTTATGTTCAGTTAATGTACTCCAATAAAGTAGTCTTCCTCTATCATTATTATTTTTGTTTCTATATTTTTCCATAAATACATTTTACCTCTCAAAAAATTCTCCCAGGACACTAAATATGATGTTATTTTTACTTTCTTTGCATTGTCATAGTGACAGGCAAATGTTTGGACACACCCAGAGGAGAAGGCCCCAACAATGGTCCCAGAGGACTTTTATATAGAAAATATCTGGGAAGAATCATAAAAATACACTTAAACAATTAACAGGGCACACTCGCCATTAACAAGAATACGATATAAACTTCTAATGACATTGCATTATAAAATAAGTTGTCATTTCCTACTATGGCGGCATTTTTCTTCAGGGCAGCATAAATCACCAGAACACCACTTCCGGCTGAGACCCAATGTACAGAGGTTATTTAGTCTATTGTAAAGCCATCGGCGGGTCAAGAGTGATATCTGATATAAGCTGAATGTGTTTTTTGGTGAGTATCCACTTAGACAAGTTTCAAAATTGTAGCTTAAAGTTTTAAAAGTTATTCAGCTTTAAAATATTTTGTGTTTATAGTGTTTCCACATGTTGGTTCATTAATTTTAAGGGCAGGAACACTGAGTTACAGAATCCATTTGGACAAGGAAAGTTAATATTCCACTCACCATCTGTAACGCTTGACTGGAAGTTAGTAATTTTATTTTGATAGTACACCCAGTAGACTTCCTCCACAGATCCTGCTGGTGTAAAAGCACATAACATGCTACAGGTGAACAACTCACAGTCTTCATACACGTTACGTACTGCATCTATGCTATTTGTCACACTAAAGTTGCTCCACACATGACGGTGTTTGTTCTACCGTGTTAATTCTAGCTGACAGTAAGTGGACTGCAGCAACAGGTGAGCAGTGCCGCTCTGCTTCCTTCTGCTGTTATACTGTAACGTCACATACTTTGCTAGGTGGAAGAAATAGTTCCAACCAACTGAGCATGATTTATACAACTTTCCAGTTAATGACAAACTACATATTGACATAAATTTACTAAAATATCAACATTTTAAAACATAAAAAGCTGGAATCGGAGGTATCGATTTTTTAGTATCAATCCGCACATCCCTAACATAAAGCTTCTGAGCTGGGCCCATCGACGAGAGGCCTGATACATGAATGGGCCGTTAGGCAGGCCTGGCGCCATGGGCAGGCCGTGTCCACCTAATGGCAGGCAGCACTACACTTCGGGAATTCCTGACCTAAACCATCTATGGACAACAGGCGATCAGCCCACTCCTCTTCAGAAAGTTGGTCAATCCGAAGCAGACTGTCCTTCAGCGCTTCACACTAGAGGCGGGTTCCATAGCAGCCCCATCAACCAGCAAGTAGAAGCTGAATCCAAAGCTGCGACAACGTGAAAATATTTTGTGACATCAGTTGTGATCCTGCGGAGGTGAAACTGAGCCTCCACATGCTGAAACTAAGGCTTCGGATCTTGCTGCCAGAACTCCAAGAGCTTAATTGTGGCTGCAAAAACAACGGGAGAAAGAGCGACAGCAGCTGATGGAAACGCAGGTGTGGCTGCCGGGGAGGGAGCCGCAGTTGCGGATGCTGAGTGGTCTGCAGACAACATATTCTTTCATCAGGGTTACCAATGTGGAAGTTGTTTATTAGTGTCAAAGACACTTTTCTGCCTGACATGCCTCTTTTCACAAAAAGACAGTTTTCTCCACTTTTTGTTTTGAGACTGGTGAATTTGATAATAGTTGCTCTGTTCTACTGCATATTACTAGAGAACAGAAAAGGGTAAAAACTTTTTTTTTTTTTTTTGCTGCTGAAAGAAGAGAGTTTAATCTTTCTGATGATGGTTTTGTTTTGGAATTCACATAGTCATAGGACAAAATATTCTGTGAGCCTTTAAAAATCAGTAAAAATGCTTAATGTCTCTGGCACTGAGTGGGGATAGAAATCTGAAAATCTTGTCTTGATATAAGTTAGCTGGATGATGGCCAAGTTTGCAAAGGATTTCCACCCAAAAAAATAATTTACCCAACGTGACCCAATCACATCAGGGGCAAGAATTTTAGACTCATTGCAAACAAAGCAGGAGCAATTAGTGGTGCCTGACCTTGTTCTGAGCCAGTGCAGTGTTACTCATTGAACAGTCTATTGATTTCCAAAGGACATGAGATGGACACCCACAGTTCTTTAGTTCCCCTCTGTCACAAAAATATCTCTTTCCTGGCTGTGGCGAGGCAATGCTGTCACAGTTAACTTCTGTACCCATTGTGTTCATGTCATGTTGGGTCATGTCATGATAAAACTCAAAGTACTGGACAGGGGAAAAAAATCTGAGACATGAAAGCAGAGAATTTTTAAAATAAACTGAAAACAGATATATTTTCAAAAATGTCAGTGTAATAATGGTGTAACTTATTTAGATTAAATTCGCTAAAATTGATTACTCTTAATTTCAAATGTAGGGCCATCTTCAATCTCACCAATGTTGAGCTAGCTCTTTAAAATGGAAGGTAATTAAAGAACAGCTGCCTTTCATCCAAGACTTAAAAAAAAACAAGAAAAATGAAAGCTCTTTTGGCCAACTCTTGAAAATAAAGTTATGCCTGATCTTGCACAAAATCACACAATCTTGGACAATTTCTGAGCTCTTAAAGAAAATGTTTTGAATGACTCACAGCAACAAACTCGTGAAATTGTAGCTCTGTTTTTGTAAAATTGATTGAGTTACAGCCTTTTAATGTTTTCTAAGCTTAGTTGACTCTGGTGGCTATCATCTTGAACTGACTCCAGAAGTTAAAAGTTTGAAAAATGTACATCCAGTAATTACTTTCTGGGATTTTGTTTAAAACCACTCAGTGGCAAAAAAAAAAAAAAAAACACTCAGTGGTAAAAATGACGAGTTGGATTTATTACCACCTGCTGCCAAAAGACAAAAGGCAGGCAATTATCATTCAGACCACTTACTGATCCAAGTACATTCAGATGCACACAGTTCAGTGTTGATCAAATTAATTATGGCAGGTAGTTAATGTGATTTATGTCATCAAATGTGTTCCAAATTGATTGCTTTTGGTAGGATTTCTTCAAAGACTAAAAAAAATGTTTTCTCAAGTATTAATCAGGAGGCCCATAACCATAACCCATAAACCACACTGGACCTTTCTATCAGAACAAATGCCAAGTATCATTCCCAGCTGCTACAAGAAGCAGCAGATGTAAATCATATTACTTGAAAAAGATTTAGTGCATGGAGATAACAAAGATACAAAAGACAAACACTAAAAATTCTTATCCTGATTCTGTTAAGCAGCTTAAGATTCTGAGACTCATTAGTGGTTCAGAGTCCTTGCCTCTGATCAATATAGCCTCAATGTCAAACCAGATACGTCAACTGCAGGATTATTGATTGCAGTAGGAGAGAAGGAGAAATGCTCAGCATATTAAAAGCTTCAACAGGAATTAAATCACTGAACACTGAATGTTTATCAAAGCAATTCAAAGATGGTAAAAGGATTTGTAAACCACAGCTGCTGCTTCCAGAGGCTCAAAAAAACTATTCAACTCTTCTCTATCTGTTATATAGAAAATAGTCAGACACATTTACTGTTACTTCAGAAGTTTGCTGTATTGTCTTGACAACATTGTTGAAAATGAAGGTAACCAGAGGAGGCGGGCTCCTTGGTTTAATTTAGAGTTGCGTATGCTAAAAAGAACTTCAAGAAAGTTAGAAAGGAAATGGCGTTCCACTAAGCTAGAAGACGTTTATTTATCTTTGAGAGATAGTCTGCTCATATACAAAAGAGCCCTTCGCAGGGTTAGAACTGAGTATTACTCGTCCCTCATAGAGAGAACAAGAACAATCCCAGGTTTCTGTTTAGTACTGTAGCCAGATTAATAAAAAACCCAACTTCTGTTGAACTGTGTATCCCTGTAACCCTCAGTAGTGATGACTTCATGGAATTCTTTACTAATCAAATAGATTCAATTAGAGAAAAAATCTATAATGTCCTTCCCACTGTTGTCTCTGGTTCGTTTTCCAGTGAAGCAGCTTTAGAATCTGAATCATGTTTAGACAGTTTCTGTCCAGCTGATCTTAATGAGTTAACACAGATTATAGCTTCTTCTAAACCATCTACATGCATGTTGGATCCTGTTCCAACCAGACTTTTTAAAGATGTTTTCCCATTGATTAACACATGGATACTGGACATGATCAATTTGTCTTTAATGAATGGATATGTGCCTAAGACCTTTAAGGTTGCTGTTATTAAACCTTTACTTAAGAAACCTGATCTTGATCCAAGATCTCCAGGTAATTTTCGACCTATATCCAATTTACCCTTCATCTCAAAAATTCTAGAAAAGATAGTTGCAAACCAGTTATGTGATCATTTACACAGTAATAATCTTTTTGAAGAGTTCCAGTCAGGATTTAGAGCTCATCATAACACTGAAACAGCACTGGTGAAAGTTTCTAATGATATTCTCATGGCCTCAAACAGTGGACTTGTGTCTGTACTTGTCCTGTTAGATCTCAGTGCTGCGTTTGATACTATTGATCATAAGATCCTATTAAAGAGGCTTGAATATGATATTGGGATTCAGGGAACTGCATTAAACTGGTTTGAATCATATTTAACTGAAAGATTCCAGTTTGTTCATGTAAATAATGAATCTTCTTCATATACCAGAGTCAGTCATGGAGTTCCTCAGGGTTCAGTGCTTGGACCAATCCTCTTTACTATATATATGTTACCGCTTGGTAAAATTATTAGACAACATGGTATAAAATTCCATTTTTATGCTGATGATACTCAGTTATATCTATCAATGAAGCCTGATGAGACCAACCAGCTGCAGAGATTACAAGCTTGTCTTAATGATGTAAAATGTTGGATGACACTTAATTGTTTGCTTTTAAATTCAGACAAGACAGAGGCTGTGATTTTTGGGCCTGAGAATCTTAGGAACAAGTTGTGTAGTTCGTCATCAATGTTGGATGGCATTAATTTGGCCTCCAACAAGAAGGTAAAGAACCTGGGTGTTATCTTTGACCAGGACATGTCCTTTATTTCTCACATAAAGCATGTTACCAGGACGGCCTACTTCCACCTGCGTAATGTTGCTAAAATTAGGAGCATTTTGAATCAAAGAGATGCAGAAACCTTAGTTCATGCATTTATTACTTCTAGACTTGATTACTGTAATTCATTATTATCAGGGTGTTCTAATAGTGCTGTTAAAGGCCTCCAGCTGATCCAAAATACTGCTGCCAGAGTTCTGATGAGAGTTAGAAGGAGAGACCATATTTCTCCTGTTTTAACATCACTTCATTGGCTCCCTGTAAGGTCTAGAATAAAGTTTAAGGTTTTACTTTTGACGTATAAGGCCTTAAACGACCAAGCTCCAGCTTATATTAAAGATCTTATTGCTCCATATGCCCCTAACAGAGCACTTCGCTCTCAGACTACAGGTCTGCTTGTAGTTCCTAGAGTTTCTAAAAGTAGAATGGGAGGAAGAGCTTTTAGTTATCAGGCTCCTTTTCTGTGGAACCAGCTTCCACTTTTTATCCGTGAGGCAGACACCTTGTGTAGTTTTAAGAATAGACTTAAAACTTTCCTTTTAACACAATCCTATAGTCAGGGTTAGCTTGGGTTCTCCTGAGCTTTCCCTTTAGTTATGCTGCTATAGGTTTAGACTGCCGGAGGACATACTGACCACATTTCTTCACTCTTCTGTCTTTCTTTACTCTGGCTGCCTCTGAGGAGGATGTATCTCACATAAAAAAACAATGAAATATTCCCACTAGAGCTATCAAATTGTTATTGCTTTGATTGTTACAGCTGCCATTAACTGTTTCTCTGTTTATCTTTCTATAGACATGACGACTGGCCAAAATCCATCTGGGTTTGTCTGTGTCTCTTTCCTGTCAGCTCAGACCCCAGTCAACTAAGGCAGAAGGCTGCCCATCCTGAGCCGGGTTCTGCTAGAGGTTTCTTCCTGTTAAAAGGGAGTTGTTCCTTTCCACTGTCGCCAATCGTGCTTGCTCAGGATGGGGGTCCTTAGGTAGAAAATGTTTTATTATTAATTGGTTGATTTTTCTGTGAAGTGCCTTGAAATGACTTTGTCATGAACTGGTGCTCTATAAATAAATAAACTTGAAACTTAAAGCAGAACTAAGTAAGTTTTGCTCTCGATCTCCCCCTACTGGTCCCCTGTGAAAGCTCACTGTCGTAACGTTCCCCCGCCGCCGCCGCAGACCCCCCCCCCCTCCACCCCGCCGCCGCCCCTCCAACAACAACGTGCAGAGAACGCTTTTGCAAGAAGAAAGAAAAACAAAACCAAGAAAATGTCTGGACAGGTGAGTATTATTGTCATCTTTGCGCTCCTAAGGGTGGCGTTGCTAACAACTGCAAGGGCTTCATGCTTGTATTTATGTACGTGAGTGTGAGTGCCGTAAAGCAGGTTTGTTCTCGCGAGATTAGTCGGGTCCGATCCACTGAAAGTTGCAAGTGCTGCTTTCAGGACACAGACCCCGGAGGGAGGAGAGGGACCCACGAATCACCCCGCCAAGTCCTTGTTTACCCCCACAGGGACTCTAGAAAACATTTATTGAGGTGAAAAAACTTACTTAGTTCTGCTTTAAACCTGAAAGTGATTCTAGAAACAAACAGAAGAGCAAATCACTCCAACCACTTCCTGAACAGTAGTCCAGGCTATTATTCCTCGTCACAGACCTTTCCCAGAGGTCCTGTCACCACCACTCGTTCCCTGGGGCACATCCCAAACCACACAGCCCTGTTAGACCTGCCTGATAGATATAATCGTTCGTTCTTTTAAAAAAAAGTGCTTTACATCTGAGTTATAAGAGCTGTTGGGAGTCTATGGTGTCAGTGGGAAAATGATTCAATCTAAATACCCTGCCAGATATAGATAAAGATCAAGTAAGGGCATCTTATCATCCTTTTCCCATTTCCCCAGATCAAAGCTGTCCAATTAACTTGCATTTGTGTTTTTCATTAGCCTGAATCTTGAACAGTACATGTGGGGAGTCTAAAGTCAGCAGAGTAACAATAACATACAAAGCAACAGTAAACATGTCATCTCACTTAATTTATGTTGTTGCAGTCTGGGGTTAATTGACAACAAATATTTCAATGTCAGTTGAAGTTCTGGAGAATTTATGCACAACGACTGGCCTAGAATCAAATATGTGATCCAGAAAAGCCCTAAACAAACTTTAAACAAAAAAAAACTAAAACATTAGCAGAGAACAATACAAATTAACATTAGTGTAGCAGTTTGTCTGTGTTCTGATCGGTTTTATGCTACAACACAGACACATGAGAAAGGAGATCTGAGAGAAGGTTTATGCATGTGTGGCATGTTTTCAGTTTTTATCCCAGTGAAGTAGCCTACATCTGCAACAGCCTTGATGTGGTATTGTGGGGGTTTCAGATGCTGCTTTTAGCTGGTTTCTGTTGGAATAACTGTCAAGAAATGATTTTTTATGTTAATTTTTTACACATAACAAGTAATGGAGAGCACATTGTGTTCTTCATATTCCCAAGGGGAGTTCTTCATGTATGGGGTGGCTGTGGCTTAGTGGGGAGAGCAGTCACCTTCCAATTGAAAGGTTGGGGGATCGATCCCGGTTTCCAACACGTTGAAGTGTCCTTGGGCAAGAACCCCATGCAGCCCCAGATTTGTATATCAGGTTGTGAGAAAGTTTCCCCCTCCCCTTCTCTCCCCGATTTGCATATTGGGTTGTGAGAAAGCTTGCCCCTCCCCTCTCCCCAGGATTCACTTATTGGGATGGGTGAATGTAAAACTTTAAGTGTTAAAGCGTTTTGAGTGGTCTGAATGACTAGAAAAGAGACCTCTGTCTACTACTTTTGTTCCAAAGTGAAGCCAAAATATCGCATTTACTTTACTTTTTGTAGCCTGAAATGTGGGACTGAAAGTCCTTCTCACTTACCTGAACCACATTCAAGGTGTTTTTAAGCATTTATCAGGACAGTAACCCATTCAGAGTGGGCAGCACTAAAACCCACAGGGGCACTGGTTTTGTTTTGGCTTAAACTTATGCGTTACATTTTTATGTGCAGTTATCATGTAGTATGTTAATGATATGATCTGTTTGACATTATTCTGTGCAACCTTTTCATATTATTCAGTTTATACTGTCACTTACAAGAACAACTAACACAGCGCCAAAAACACAAAGCCAGTAGTAACTGAAGAAATCTCATCTCTTTCTCTGCTGATCAAATTTGAGCTGGCTCATTAACAAGGCATGACTCATCTTCCTTCTCTCTGCCTCTAAACTCATTAGTAAATGTGGGTTGTAGATTCCCGCTTATTACACACAATTTGATTTAATGAGATGTGGAGTATAATCACTACAAGCCTGCTGAGAATCCAAAACCAGCCTTTCTTTTTTCTTCAAAGTTCCACATCACAGAAAACGTGTCATATTTAAAGATGACTTTTGTTGATTCCTGGTAAAAAACATGCATTGATAAACACATTTTATGACTAAATCTCAGTTACTTTTATCTCTAATGTTTGAAACTGGGAAGATTTGTACTTAATTTATACTTCCACCATAATTTTATGACATTTTTGGGTCATTCTTGTTCCTACTCATATTACAGGTTAATACTTTAGAAATAACCACAAATTCATGGAATTTGTGTGAAATGGCCTTGTTAAAGTTCAAATGGAAGATCTTTGTTTGAACACAATGGTACATATCAAGTTCATTCGGAGTCACAGTAAAGGTCAGATAAACTTTCCTCTGTTACATATCAGAACAAACAATTATTTTCCCTGTAGCTTGTTCAAATTGAACATTATTGTATCACATATGAGGATATACAAAAAAAACAGCTGTTACTCTTGGGGTTTTATCAAGAAGGGTGTAAAGATCCAAATACTCTATTCATCCTTTTAATTTAGCTCTCAACAACAGCAACATGCTATTCATCGGGGGGGTTCAGGTGAGGAGTGACACTGTTGAAACCACACCTTAAAGAGCAATCATTACTCAGATTACAGACAGGAAGGTCTATGTACAGCAAGAACACTCTTAGTCTCTGTGTTACATCTTTTAGTATGACTGCATCATGCTAGCAGTTTAAAGGGAAAATTATGGTTTATAGTTTTAATTGAGCTTTTTATTGTACCTCCACTATACTGCCAAAAGTATTCACTTACCCCTGTGAATAACTGTATTTGGGTGTTCCATCAATTCTAATGCCAAAAGGTATATAACAACAAGTACTCAGACTGCTTCTCCAAACATTTGTGAAAGAAAAGATCTCTGTAAATTCAGCTTTGGGAACGTAAGAGGTACCCACCTGTGCAATTATCCAGCCACGAAATTTCCTTGCTACCAAATATTACTCGCTAAACTATCATAACAAAGTGGAATCGACTGGGAAAGCGAGCAGCTCAGCCCCAAAAGTGGAGCAGAGGGTTTTGTGGAATGGGTTTCGGTGGCCGAGTAGCTGGACACAAGCCTTACATGATCAAATGAATCTCCATCTGGCAGTCTAATGGGTCTGGATTGGTGGACCCTAGGAGAACAGTACTTTGTCTGACTACATTGTGCCAAGTACAAAGTTTATTCAGAGGGGTTATTGTCTGAGGTTGTATTTCAGGGGTCAGGTTTTTGCCCCTTGGCTCAAATGAAGTTAACTGTTGATGTGTGGAAACAGTTTGGGGATGGACCCTCCATGTTCCAGCATGACTGTCCATCAGTTGACAATGTACTCCATTAAGACGTGGATCAGCGAGGTGTGAAAAAACACAAAGTCCAAACCTCAACCTTATAAAATACCTTTGGGTTGAAAAATCAGAATAAAAACTGCAAGCCAGTCTTCTCATCTAACATTGGCCCTTGTGAAAGAACTGTGAAAAATTCCAATAAAACACACTCTTAAAGGTGTGATGACATCACTGTTTAAACTGGCGTTAAGCTATTTCATGTAGTAGATATGCCTGCATATGTCAACTCACAAAAGAATTTGATTAAAAAACTAACACGGCGGGGGTGTACGGGCAGGTCAGAATCCTCTTCTCAGCAACACGGTTCCTTTCGTTAATGATATGTGGGTCTCCCTGGCTGACTTCGCTCTGATTGGCTACAACCATTGCCCGCAGCAAGCCTTTCTTCTCGGCTCCGTCAACAGTCCAGTAACATGGCGAGTGGACGTTTACAACCGTATATGTTCGAGCCTGAAACGTCTTCTGAGGAAGACGGAGGGGTGAACACATAGAACTCAACTAATCACATGAGCGAATAAACAGTGCTGTCAGATGCTATCAATGAAAATAGATTCACAATATGGTATGATAAACCTGTTGCTCACGGACATTGTTGCTAGAGCGGCTATCACATGCTAGCATCATGAACTCTTCAGACCACGAACAAACGTTTATCAGGCAAGGCAGCATTTTATTAAATAAATAAACTTACAGATATTGACGATGTGGTCGCCTCCTTCAGGGTTGGTAAAGAATTTTTAATTAAAATCAGTTTCTTTGAAAATCCCAACTTGAATTCACCCAAGTTATGGAAGCAGTCCTCCGTGAAGTGAGTAAATGTAAATGGTAAATGTCCTGTATTTGTATAGCGCTTTTCTAGTCATTCAGACCACTCAAAGCGCTTTCACACTACAAGGTTTTGCATTCACCCATTCACACAACCCGATATGTAAACCGGGGGGAGAGGGTAGGGGCTAACACTCACACAACCCGATACGCAGATCGGGGGGCAACATGGGGTTCAGTGTCTTGCCCAAGGACACTTCGACATGTGGCGGTGGAAGCCGGGATCGATCCACCAACCTTCAAATTAGAGGACGACCGCTCTAACCACCGAGCCACAGCCGCCCCAGTGAGCTGAACATATTTTCAAATTGAGGTTATAACTGCGTGGCACTTCTCCATAAATGAACTTCAGCCACTCTTCTCTTGTTTTTTTATCCTTCGGGAGTGAGTGTAAACTTCCAGCATGGGTTGAGCATCTTTGGACACAACAGGTCCCCGTTTGCGTAGCCACCTCTTCTCAAGAGCAGCAGCACAAGCTAGCGCAACGCAGCTACCGGTGTATGGGCTGGGGCTGGGGGGTGGGGTGGGGGGTTGGACTGTTTACTTCACTGTGCACTTTTATTGGACGCTATGAAATACGTAGGATGAAATGCCACGTAGGAAAAAATGGTGCTTTCCGATTCAACCGTTTTTTAAATATGAAACAAAGCGGACCGCCCACAAACGGGAACTTTGATACTCGCTTTGGACATTCACACGGCCTCATCAGTGCACAGCACATCATGATATACCCCAAAAACCTCAAAAAAGTGCATTTTGATGTCATAACCCCTTTAAATGTTGAAACTATTAAAGCTGCAAAACACGGGCTGACATCATTTTAAACCTTATGTGTTAAGAATCAAACATCATTCAAGTGCATGTCTGAAGGTAGATGAGCACTTTCTATGTGTTTATGTGGAGGTACCCCTAGATGGGCTCCTGCTAGACAGCCATACTCACACAGGACCTTCAGCTGGAGTTAATTAAAATTGTAGAATTTTTTATCTACTTCTTTCACAGATGGGAAACAATTCAAATGAAAGAAGATATGGCTCAAGCTCATTTGAATGCTAAGCTTCTAATCATCAAGAAAGTTCTAAATTACCTGAACTTCATCTAGAGCAAAGATTTCAAACAAAGTTAGGGTTGGAAAAGTAGGAGGGAAGTGCTATTAAAGTTATGTAGAAGGTGTTGCCAAAAAGGGTGTTAAGAGGTGTAATATACTGTGTATACACTCACCTAAAGGATTATTAGGAACACCATACTAATACGGTGGCACTGATTCAACAAGGTGCTGAAAGCATTCTTTAGAAATGTTGGCCCATATTGATAGGATAGCATCTTGCAGTTGATGGAAATTTGTGAGATGCACATCCAACATTCAGGGCACGAAGCTCCCGTTCCACAACATCCCATTGTGGCATTTAATGATGCCCAATTGGCACTAAGGGGCTTAAAGTGTGTCAAGAAAACATTCCCCACACCACCACTACCACCGCAGGCTGGTGGTAGTGGTGTAATGGTGAGGGGGACAATTACCATTCTCAGTAATGAGGCATGATGGATCCATGTTCTCATTCTGTTTACGCCAAATTCTGACTCTACCATTTGAATGTGTCAACAGAAATTGAGACTCATCAGACCAGGCAACATATTTTCAGTCTTCAATTTTGTCAACCAATTTTGGTGAGCTCTTTCAAATTGTAGCCTCTTTTCCTATTTGTAGTGGAGATGAGTGGTACCCAGTGGGGTCTTCTGCTGTTGTAGCCCATCCGCCTCAAGGTTGTGCATGTTGTGGCTTCACAAATGCTTTGCTGCATTCCTCGGTTATAATGAGTGGTTACTTCAGTCAAAGTTGCTCTTCTATCAGATTGAATTAGTCGGCACATTCTCCTCTGACCTCTAGCATCCACAAGACATTTTTGCCCACAGGACTGCCGCATACTGGATGTTTTTTACTTTTTACACCATTCTTTGTAAACCCTAGAAAAGGTTGTGCGTGAAAATCCCAGTAACTGAGCAGACTGTGAAATACTCAGACCGGCCCGTCTTGCACTGACAACCATGCCACGCTCAAAAATGCTGAAATCACCTTTTTTACCCATTCTAACATTCAGTTTGGAGTTCAGGGGATTGTCTTGAACAGGACCCCACCCCTCAATGCATTCAAGCAACTGCCATGTGATTGGTTGATTAAATAATTGCATTAAGGAGAAATTGAACAGGTTTTCCTAATAATCCTTTAGGTGAGTGTATATACAGTAGATAATTAAATATTTTTAAAGTGGTTCTACACAATAAACACTAGCCAGCTTGTAGAATGCTTTCAGATGGAAAAAATAAAAGTTAATGGAACCATAATCACTCTCTTGAAAAGCTGTTAAATAACCAAGGATGACTCACATCTTTGCCAAGGACAATAACGACAGACAAGGTACATGAATGGTCGAGGAGAGTTGGAGGTGGGCTCTAAAAATAGTTTCACAGACAAAATAAGTGCTAATGCTTAAAGTTCATCATTTTATGGTCCAATCTTTGTGTTCACTGTACATATCAAGGAAAGCGTGATTAATATGGCATTTATTTACAGTTTTTTTCAATCACTTTGCTACAATTTTCACAACCTTGTTGTCATTTTTCAAAACTCTAGACACAAAACTCACAACCAATGATAATGTGCACATTTTTTCAAAACTCTAACCCTTTTCTCAATTGCTTGGATACAATACACATAAAACTTACATCATTTATTCATTCAACAACAATCACCTGTTCAATTTGACACAACTTAACATCAAAGTACTACTGTTTCAAAATGCAATTCACATGTTACATTTCAAATGAGTGTCTATTCATTTGCTTTCAATTATCCAACTATCAATTAATACTACTGCTAAAAATGATAAGTAACTGTTGCAAAATGCTCAATGCTGTATAGATACAGACAAACAATCAAACCATAGGTTACTGTAATTTGCTGTCTAATTCTGTTAACTTGTTAATGATGATTGGGTGCACATTGTTGAATGAGTATACACTCACCGGCCACTTTATTAGATACACCTGTCCAACTGCTCGTTAACACTTAATTTCTAATCAGCCAATCACATGGCGGCAACTCAGTGCATTTAGGCATGTACACATGGTCAAGACAATCTCCTGCAGTTCAAACCGAGCATCAGTATGGGGAAGAAAGGTGATTTGAGTGACTTTGAACGTGGCATGGTTGTTGGTGCCAGAATGGCTGGTCTGAGTATTTCAGAAACTGCTGATCTACTGGGATTTTCACACACAACCATCTCTAGGGTTTACAGAGAATGGTCCGAAAAAGAAAAAATATCCAGTGAGCGGTAGTTCTGTGGGCGGAAAGGCCTTGTTGATGCCAGAGGTCAGAGGAGAATGGCCAGACTGGTTTGAGCTGATAGAAAGGCAACAGTGACTCAAATAACCACTCGTTACAACCAAGGTAGGCAGAAGAGCATCTCTGAACGCACAGTACGTCGAACTTTGAGGCAGATGGGCTACAGCAGCAGAAGACCACGCCGGGTGCCACTCCTTTCAGCTAAGAACAGGAAACTGAGGCTACAATTTGCACAAGCTCATCGAAATTAGACAATAGAAGATTGGAAAAACGTTGCCTGGTCTGATGAGTCTCGACTTCTGCTGCGACATTCGGATGGTAGGGTCAGAATTTGGCGTCAACAACATGAAAGCATGGATCCATCCTGCCTTGTATCAACGGTTCAGGCTGGTGGTGGTGGTGTAATGGTGTGGGGAATATTTTCTTGGCACTCTTTGGGCCCCTTGGTACCAATTGAGCATCATTACAACGCCACAGCCTACCTGAATATTGTTGCTGACCATGTCCATCCCTTTATGACCACAATGTACCCAACTTCTGATGGCTACTTTCAGCAGGATAATGCGCCATGTCATAAAGCTGGAATCATCTCAGACTGGTTTTGTTGAACATGACAATGAGTTCACTGTACTCAAATGGCCTCCACAGTCACCAGATCTCAATCCAATAGAGCATCTTTGGGATGTGGTGGAATGGGAGATTTGCATCATGGATGTGCAGCCGACAAATCTGCGCCAACTGTGTGATGCCATCATGTCAATATGGACCAAACTCTCTGAGGAATGCTTCCAGCACCTTGTTGAATCTATGCCACGAAGAATTGAGGCAGTTCTGAAGGCAAAAGGGGGTCCAACCCGTTACTAGCATGGTGTACCTAATAAAGCGGCTGGTGAGTGTATAAAGAGCTGATATGGATCCAATTGTAAGAGCATCATAGTGACATGGAGCCAGCAGGTGACCAGGTTACAATGGACGTCTGTCAGGTTTCAGCAGCTGCTGTGTGGTATGTGTTTGTTTTGGTACTTACCTGTCATTCCAGGGTGTGGCAGCTGCGGATCAGGCGCACGTGTGGCTCATTACCCAGCCCTCCAGGGATGGGTTAAAAGCTGTGTGGAGGAACCAGAGACAGACGCCAGTTTGTTCCACTTGCTACATGGTAACGTTTGAGCCTAGAAAGTTAAATTTTCAGTTTATAGTTTTTATATACAGTGGGGCAAAAAAGTATTTAGTCAGCCACCAATTGTGTAAGTTCTCCCACTTAAAAAGATCAGAGAGGCCTGTAATTTTCATCATAGGTATACCTCAACTATGAGAGACAAAATGAGGAAAAAAAATCCAGAAAATCACATTGTCTGATTTTTAAAGAATTTATTTGCAAATTATGGTGGAAAATAAGTATTTGGTCACCTACAAACAAGTAAGATTTCTGGCTTTCACAGACCTGTAACTTCTTTAAGAGGCTCCTCGGTCCTCCACTCGTTACCTGTATTAATGGCACCTGTGTGAACTCGTTATCAGTATAAAAGACACCTGTCCACAACCTCAAACAGTCACGCTCCAAACTCCACTATGGCCAAGACCAAAGAGCTGTCAAAGGACACCAGAAACAAAATTGTAGACCTTCACCAGGCTGGGAAGACTGAATCTGCAATAGGTAAGCAGCTTGGTGTGAAGAAATCAACTGTGGGAGCAATTATTAGAAAATGGAAGACATACAAGACCACTGATAATCTCCCTCGATCTGGGGCTCCACACAAGATCTCACCCCGTGGGGTCAAAATGATCACAAGAACGGTGAGCAAAAATCCCAGAACCACACGGACGGACCTAGTGAATGACCTGCAGAGAGCTGGGACCAAAGTAACAAAGACTACCATCAGTAACACACTACGCCGCCAGGGACTCAAATCCTGCAGTGCCAGACGTGTCCCCCTGCTGAAGCCAGGACACGTCCAGGCCCGTCTGCGGTTTGCTAGAGAGCATTTGGATGATCCAGAAGAGGATTGGGAGAACATCATATGGTCAGATGAAACCAAAATAGAACTTTTTGGTAGAAACTCAACTTGTCGTGTTTGGAGGGGAAAGAATGCTGAGTTGGATCCAAAGAACACCATACCTACTGTAAAGCATGGGGGTGGAAACATCATGCTTTGGGGCTGTTTTTCTGCAAGGGGACCAGGACGACTGATCCGTGTAAAGGAAAGAATGAATGGGGCCATGTATCGTAAGATTTTGAGTGAAAACCTCCTTCCATCAGCAAGGGCATTGAAAATGAGACGTGGCTGGGTCTTTCAGCATGACAATGATCCCAAACACACCGCCCGGGCAACGAAGGAGTGGCTTCGTAAGAAGCATTTCAAGGTCCTGGAGTGGCCTAGCCAGTCTCCAGATCTCAACCCCATAGAAAATCTCTGGAGGGAGTTGAAAGTCCGTGTTGCCCAGCGTCAGCCCCAAAACATCACTGCTCTAGAGGAGATCTGCATGGAGGAATGGGCCAAAATACCAGCAACAGTGTGTGAAAACCTTGTGAAGACTTACAGAAAACGTTTGACCTCTGTCATTGCCAACAAAGGCTATATAACAAAGTATTGAGATTAACTTTTGTTATTGACCAAATACTTATTTTCCACCATAATTTGCAAATAAATTCTTTAAAAATCAGACAATGTGATTTTCTGGATTTTTTTTCCTCATTTTGTCTCTCATAGTTGAGGTATACCTATGATGAAAATTACAGGCCTCTCTGATCTTTTTAAGTGGGAGAACTTACACAATTGGTGGCTGACTAAATACTTCTTTGCCCCACTGTACTTACCTCGTCCTTCTCCTTGTTCCTTCCTTAGTCCTTCCTCACCAGATCCCGACTCCAGTTCCTGGGTGCCTCTATCCTCCGCACTGGCCGTCTGCTGTGCCGTCCAGAGGACCCTGCTCCAGTCTTCTGACGTGTTCCGCCACGATACCATCCTGGTATCAGTCTGTCTCTCCTCCTGGACCCTGCTACACCTGCCCTGGTCCTCACCTTCGCTCTGTCCACCCTCCATCTACAAACACCACGTCTTCAGTCTCCGGATCATCATCATTGTCATCATCATCTCAGGACACACACCACTGCCACTGCTGCTTCCTCATTCCTCCTTCACTCCTCCTGTTTTAAAGGCAATGTTGTATTGTGTTTAACCAAACTCCACGTTCTTTCTGTTCAGATGCCAGCAAAACATCTTACATCATCGACTGGCTCAGGGGAAGAGCGCATAGGTGGGCGCCATAAGACTTGCCTTCAGGCTGCTTTTCCGGTTGGTTGCCCCAGAAAGAACTCCTCCGAGAAACTGCCCGATCTGTCTAAGGTTCTCTAATGTTATCATAATTTAGGTAGAGTGTTCAGTAAGGATCATGCTCTCTCTGTCCCTCCACATCACCCTTATGACTGTGCCATAGACCTCCTACCTGGATCTCCTCTGCCCAGAGGTCGGCTTTTTAGTTTATCTCGTTCAGAGAGAGAGACGATGGAGGAATACATGAAGGACTCACTGAAAGCAGGTATCATCCGTCTGTCCTCTTCTCCCCTTGGTGCTGGTTTCTTTTTGTTGAAAAGAAAAATAAGACACTGAGACCCTGTATCGATTACCAGGGGCTGAACAACATCACCATCAAAAACAAGTATTCTCTTCCTCTGTTATCATCCACTCTAGAGCTGGTACAGAAAGCCAAAGTAAACTCAACCTTCGCAACGCTTATCACCTGGTGCGCATCCGAGAGGGAGACGAGTGGAAAACTGGCTTTAAAATACATATCGGACATAACGAGTATTTGGTCGTGTCTTTCGGTCTTACCAATGCTCCAGCCATTTGTCAAAATCTGATAAACTGCATTCTCAGAGACTTTCTTCATAAGATTGTATTTGTGTACCTGGATGACATTTTGATTTTTTTCTTCATATCCTACTCAACACCAGCACCATGTCTGTCAGCCTCTTCGTGAAAGCCGAGAAATGTGAGTTTCACCAACCCTCCGTCACATTTCTTGGATTCATCCTCGAAGGGAGACGCATCAGGCCGGATCCCGCCAAGACCAGAGAGGTGGAGGAGTGGCCGACTCCAATGTCCCAAAAAAAGCTTCAGGGTTTCTGTGTTTTGCAAACTTCTACAGACAATTCTTAAAGGGCTTTAGCACCATTGCTTCTCCTCTCACCACACTGACGTCTACTAAACTCTCTTTTCAGTAAACGAGCCTGAGCTACAGGGGTGGCCGTGGCTCAGGTGGTAGAGCAGGTCGTGTGGTAACCGGAAGGTCGCTGGTTCGAATCCCTGCTCTGCCAGAGAAAAAGATCGCCTGGCCGTTGCGTCCTTGGGCAAGACACTTAACCCTGTTTGGTTGCCTGTTTGGTGGTCGTCGGAGGGTGTGGCGGTGCCAGTTTCTGGCCTCGCCTCTGTCAGTGTGTGTCCCAAGACAGCTGTGGCTACAAACGTGTGTAGTTCATCATCACCAATGTGAATGGGTGAATGACAAAAAAACTGTAGTGAAGCGCTTTGGGGGTCGTAGGACCTGAGTAAAGCGCTATACAAGTATACGCCATTTACCATTCAGTGGAGCCAGGCGGCAAACGAAGCCTTTCAGGAACTGCAGCGACGGTTCACTCAGGCACCGGTCCTCGCTCCCTTCAACACCAACATCCAGTTTGTCATGGAGCTCGACGCTTCGGACGTTGGGGTGGGCACGGTTTTGTCCCAGCAGACAGGATCTAATGGCAAGATGCACCCCTATGCATTTTTGTCCAAATGGTTCACCCCACACAAAAGAACTACGACATTGGTGACAGAAAGCTCTTAGCCATCAAACTCGCATTGGAGGAGTAGCGACACTGGCTTGAGGGACTGAACTGAACGGAACTGAACACCCCGTACTAGTTTGAACTGACCACAAGAACCTGAAATATATTCAAGCTGCAAAAAGACTCAACCCCCTACAGTTCCGCTGGTTGTTATTTTTCTCCAGATTCCATCTTAACATCTCTTACAGACCAGGATCCAAGAATATCAAACCGGACGCCCTTTCACGTATCCACCAGTCCGACCATCCTCCAGACCAGTCCGCCTCCATTCTGCCCTCCTCCTGCATCATCGCCTCTGTCCCCTGGGATGTCAAAACTGCAATTTGTAATGCTCTTCAGAGTGAACCTGACCATGGGGGTAGACCACCTAATCGGATGTATGGTCCAGCTGCTGTCAGGTCCCAAGTCATCCGCTGGGGCCACACGTCCCGGTTCGCCTGCCATCCCGGAGTCAGTTGGATGCTCCAGTGATACTTATGGTGGCCATTGCTAAATAAGGATGATTATTTTACTGCCTGCTCCATCTGCACCCACAATAAATCCTCTCATCAGCCACCAGCCGAACTATTACAACCACTCTCCATACCCTCCAGATCCTGGTCCCACCTGTCTCTGGATTTCATCACCAGGCTCCCCGTTTTGCAAGGCAAGTCAGTCATTGTAACCATTATTATTATCTTGCCGTTGTGTTGCTCTGTCTAAGCTCCCCTCTGCCCAGGAGACTGCCTGGCTCCTGATTCAACATGTGTTCCGTCCTCATGGCATCCCGTCTGAGATCCTGTCAGACAGAAGTCCCCATTTCATCTCCCGGGTCTGGAGGGAGTTCTGTTCTGCGCTTGGTGCTAAACCCAAACTCACCTCCGGTTACCATCCACAATCCAACGGTCAGTGCGAACGCATAAATCAAGAAATAGAAAATCAGTTATGGTGTGTCTGCTCGCAGAACCCCACATCTTGATCCAATCCCCTTTGTCCACCTGAAGACTCTCCTCCTCCAGCCCGCATCATTGATGGCCATCCCGCCTATACAGTTTGCCGGATTGTGGGGATCCGTCCTCGGGGCCGAGGTCATTAGTACCTCATAGACTGGGAAGGATTTCGAAGCCTCCTCCGCCTCCACCTCAAACTCTTCCTCCAACTCTTCCTCCTCCGTCCCCACCTCCACCTAATATTCTTCCTCCTCCTCTTTTGTCTCTGCAGGTTCCTCTGGGTCTTCGGCTTGGCCGCCAGGTAGTGTCCGTAAATAGGGGGGGTACTGTCAGGTCTCAGGAGGTGGTGTGTTTGTTTTGGTACTAAACTGACATTCCAGGGTGTGGCAGCAGCTGATCCGGTGCCACACCTCATTACCCAGCTCTCCGGGGATGGGTTAAAAGCTGTGGAGGAACCAGAGACAAATGCCAGTTTGTTCCACTTGCTACGTGGTGACGTTTGGGCCTAGAAAATTAGATCTTCAGTTTATAGTTTTTATTAGGGATGAGCAAGATAGTCATTTCAAACTAGTACTTGTTACGGCTAATGCAATTTTGCCGAGTCCGAGCACTACACGAGTTTTTTTAAGGATTATCTGTATCCATGCTAAAAGAATCCTCATTGGGTAGCAACAACTACTGTCTTCATGCTCTGTGATTGGCCAGTCAACACTGCCACTGAATGTTTGCACAAATCAATCAATAAATTTACACAGATCATTAATAAACAGACAGTCTTTCACTGACTCCTGTTAATATCAACAAATATGAGTCTAATTTCTGAGCCTGTACAAATATTAATGTTCTGATTTAAAAAATAAAACGTTCTGTAAATAGTTCCTTTCCTATTGAGATAAAAACATTAGTTTGAATCTCTTTTGAGGCTGTTTTATTCATTCAAATAAACAATAAATATAGCCATTTCTAATCATCAATCCATGCTAGTTTCAGACTTGAAAGTCCTTCCTCGCCAGATCCCGACTCCAGTTCCTGGGTGCCTCTATCCTCCGCACTGGCTGTCTTCTGTGCCGTCCAGAGGACCCTGCTCCAGTCTCCTGTCATGTTCTGCCACGTCCGCTCCCATTCTGGTATCAGTCTGTCTCTCCTCCAGGATCCTCCTACACCTGGCCTGGTCCTCACCTTCGCTCTGTCCACCCTCCATCTACAACCATCTTCAGTCTCCGGATCATCATCATCCTCACCATCATCTCAGGACACACACCACCGCCACTGCTGCTTCCTTGGTCCTCCTTCACTCCTCACTCGTCATCACCTGCCGTAAGTCTGCGAGCACAATCCCAGCACCCTGTAACTGTAATCATCAACGCAATAAACCGCTCCACTAACCTGTTTCTTCTCCACCGCTAGAGCTCCTCCTGAGGGCCGCCAGATCCAGTTCTCCAGTCCCACCTGCACATTCATATTCACTGTCACTGTGTTCTACTAGTTATCAACATTAGTAAACAAATAAACTGTCATTTGTTTGTGTTGTTTGTGTTGGTCTGAAGTCTGGGTAACTTTTGGAGTTCACTACAACCCGAGTCATGACAACGTCAAGCAGTGGTGGGAGGAGGATGTGGAAGACATGTTGGTCTTTTGTTTCTTACAGTGCAAGCAAGCTGAGGAACACAGCATTTGATGTTTTACAGTTTTGTGTTTTCTATTTACAATTACTGTAATAATTTTTTCTTTGATTCATATGAATCTATGTTGTCATTGCACTGTGATGTTTTGCATCAATATATTACAAAATGTGTTTATTGATTCCGCTGTGTATTCTCTTTACTACTGCGTTACTTTTCCAGAGATGTGTTGACTGTACATGTAGTACCATAAGGGTGGTTTTGTTCTGCAAGGTAGAGTTGTAAGTTTGTATTTCTATTTCAATTTTTTGTTTCTACTTTCTTGTTTTGTCATCTACGGGCAGCAAAGTAAGAATTTCATTGTACAGTGAAACATTTTTCCAATGTCACTGTGCATGTGACAATAAAGACTTTGAACTTTTGAATAATGAAATCTGTATCACCTATTTTGTTGTGCAATATTTAATGATTGTACGAACAATGACTTAATTAAACTATGGGATGCTTGTGTGTAGGTGATATAGAGTTTTGTTTCAATGGTATTTCACAGTAAATTTGTTTTTTGGAACTAATATTTATTTATATATTAAGGGCAAGACGTCTTTAAAGATGTTAATGCAGAATGCAATGTTTTAAACACTGGATAGCTTTCTGTTACATGTGAAGACCGTTTTGTGTTTTGTATATAGAGTTGTGAAAAATTACATCAAGGTTGTGAAAACTGTCGCAAAGTGATTGAAAAAACTGTATATTCAATAGAAGTAAAGAACACTGGCAGCCTTCGCTCCAGTGATTACAACCTATATCTGGCAGAGGGCAGTATGAGCTATTAGTGTGTGTGTGTGTGTGTGTGTGTGTGGGTTTGTGTGTGTGCGTGCCTCAGGTGAATAGAAAGACGGGGGAGGTTTGGAGCAGCCAAAAGGCCTTATGAGAGCTCAAACAGAAAATGTGAATGGCAGACATTCTGTTCCTTTCTAAGGACAAAAAAGCTGCAGGCAGCAAACAACAGATGTAAACCAAGAAGAAAAACGAAGAAGAGGATGAAAAAGAAAAAGTTTATACTTACTACAGGAATTCAGTTCCTTAGATATTTTGGATGAATATCAGAACTGTTTGTCTCAGTAGCAGATTTGAATTCTATCTGAAACGTTATTTGACACACAGGAAACTTTCCATCTACAGCAAAATCATTATCCTGTAATTCTATTAACTTCAACTACAGTAACTTTTAGGTTTGTAAGCTAGTATCTCACAGGACTGTGACTCTTGATAACTAGTTAAGAATTTCTGATGGAATTGCAGTAATGGTACTTTTTTGACAAGTTTTGTATATGGCTGAATAATATGAGGCAAATGATGTGAATGCAAACAAATTGCAACTGTCCTGCTAATTTTCTTGTTTATCGTTCCATTAATCAGTTCCTCCAGGATTTCGCGGGCAATTTTTATGATTGTTGCGGAGAAAAACAACAGATTTCGCGGCCTGTTTTTCAAAAACTTGCGATTTTTTTTTTCAGTAGAATGTTCATCTTTAAGGCTCCTATCATAATTATCTGATCTTATGATGTCCAAACTGAATGTAAAATCTTATTTCCATTATTAAACCAACATGAATTTTTCCAGGATGAGTCCAAAAAGCTAATTCACTAGCTGTGCATTGCTGATTCTAAATGAGTTTAGAGAAATATGTAAACTAAATAAGATTTTTCCCACTTTAAAATAATGGTAATTTAAAATACTGAAACAATAAAGTGTTCAATTAAAACAATAAAATAATGTTTCCTATATTTTATTTTATAATGCAAACAATGGCACTGTAAGTAATTAAGTTTTTGGAGCCTAAGTCTCCTCCCGAAAAAATAATGAATGGAAGTCAGTGGAATGATAAAAGCTATTTTCTGGTCCGCTTTGTCTTTCATTTTGAATCACACATAAGTTGTATAATTTAAATTCTAAATAATGATGTGAGTTTTGACTGTCTTTATCGTGTGAGGTATTTGCTTTTAAAAATTCACAATTAAAATGACTACACATTGGTGGTCGCATATATGACGTCACCGCAGAATCTCTGTCTTTTCACTTTCCACATGTCCGGATTTCTAGTGGTTTTCTCCACACCATTACATCACCACCACCAGCCTAGACACAGGTAGATGCCTCAACAATCACCTGGATTAAGTACTACCTCACAAACAGACACCAGTTTATGAAGAGTTTTTGTCTGACCAGGTGATCAACAGCACAGGAGTACCACAGGGGACTGCATGCTCACCATTCCTTTTCACTCTGTACACCTCAGACTTCTACTACTACTACTACTACTACTACTGTCATTTAGCAGACGCTTTTATCCAAAGCGACTTACATTGAGAGAACATACAAGCAAGAAATCAAAGAGAAGGAAACAATATAAGGAGGCGGACTGTTTGGAGTCCAGTTTAATTCCGACGCTGATACATCAAGTGTATCAAATTTTTTTTTTTTTTTTTGTAGAGATAAACTCCCAAATCGCTATCATAAATCATAAATGACTCCTACATTAAGACTGAAAGTGTTCTTTAAAGAGGTGAGTCTTAAGTCTGCTCTTAAAAGTAGCTGCCGACTCTGAGGATCGGACCGAGTTTGGTAGGTCATTCCACCATCGGGGGATAACAGAGGAGAAGAGTTTGGAACATGATCTCATGCCACGTTGTGGTGGAAGCGCTAGGCGTCTTTCAGCGGCTGAGCGTAGCTGACGCGTGGGAATGTAGGTTTGGATGAAGGAGTGAATGTAAGTAGGAGCTGTGTGTGTTAGAGTCTGGTAAGCCAGAAGCAGATCTTTGTATTTGATGCGTGCTGCAACTGGAAGCCAGTGCAGGGAAATGAGCAGCGGAGTGACATGAGCCCTTTTGGGCTGGTTGAAGACCAGACGTGCTGCTGCGTTCTGAATCATCTGCAGAGGTTTAACCGAGGACGCCGGAAGACCGGCCAGCAAAGAGTTGCAGTAGTCGATCCGGGACAAGACCAGGGCCTGGACCAGAAGCTGTGTGGTGTGGTCTGTGAGGAAGGCTCTGATTTTTCTGATGTTGTAAAGCGCGAATCGACATGAGCGAGCTACGGAGTTAACCTGCTCTTTGAAGGACAGCTGGTTGTCCAGTATGACACCAAGGTTTCTGGCGGAGGTTTTGGGGAACAGCGTGATGGAGTCAAGCTGCACGCTTATCTGAGGAGGTAAGGAGTTACTGGCAGGACAGACAATGAGGTCAGTTTTGGACAGATTAAGCTGAAGGTGGCGATCCCTCATCCACGCCGAGATATCTGAGAGGCAGGCAGATATCCGCACTGAGACGGATGTATCGTCTGGAGGGAAGGAGAGGAGGAGCTGAGTGTCGTCAGCGTAGCAATGGTATGAGAAGCCATGGGAGCGAATGATCTCGCCTAATGAGGTGGTGTATAAAGAGAAGAGGAGAGGACCAAGGACCGAGCCCTGCGGGACACCCGTCGCCAGCTCATGCAGACTGGACATCTGTCCATGCCACGAGACTCTGAAAGATCTTTCCGCAAGGTACGAGGTGAACCACGAGAGGACCGGTCCCGAGATGCCAAGCTTAGATAGCGTCGAGAGGAGAATGAGGTGGTTGACGGTGTCGAAAGCAGCAGACAGGTCAAGGAGTACGAGTACTGAGGAGAGACCAGACGATCTGGCAACCCGTAGTGACTCTGCAACTGAGAGAAGAGCGGTTTCAGTGGAATGGCCTTGCTTAAAGCCTGATTGATAAGGATCAAGTACAAAGTTATTTTCACGCCCGTCACATACCATTCCTTCTTTAACTCATTCAGTGCCATAGACGTCTTGACGTCTCTACAGCTTATATTGCTTTAAATCCCGCAAAGCATTCTGGGGCAGCTGCTCGCTGAATTTGAACTCATTACAGGCTGTACTTAGTCATATAATCCAGGAGAGGGCAGTGGTGCACTTTTCTGGGCGAGATCACTTATTTTTTACTGTGTTATAAGCCATGTGCAGCGGGGGAGGAGCCAGGCACTCAGGACAAGACATACGGTGAATGAGAAAGAGATTCAGAGCCTGTGAAACGGCTGGGAAGCGATCTCGTTTAGAGAGAGTTATTACAAACTAGTATAGAATTTATGGAATCCAGCTTGTCATTCTCGGACTTGTGATGTCTTCAGCTAGATGTTGGGATTCTTCTGGCGATTCTAGTGAACCTGAGGTTGTCATGAGCTTGAGGAGAGAATAGACCCACTTGCAAGACTCCACACGGAAAACCAGCTCAAGTGCAAAATGTACAGGATTGTAAATGTAAAGGATTATTTACAATACACATACAGTGAGATAATGTGCAAGTGCGGGAAAATGCAGCCACCGTGAGCGAGCCAGCACATACCCCAGGATCCAAGCCCTGAACCCCAAGGGCCACCAATGTGCCATCCAGCCGGGGCACCACCCAGAAGGGGCAGCCCAGCAAGGAGGGAGAGGCAGCTTCCCTGTAGAGAAGCCAAGGGTGCCACAAGAGAGAGGACTCCGAAGCCCAACCTGACAGACAGACAAGAACATGCATTCATACACAGACACACATTCCCACCCTCATGCACACTCACATACTCACATACCAGCCCCCCCACACCACAGACGGAAAGCAGCCCCACATCTAACTCCTCCCACTCAAATGTACTGATGGTCCGTGAAGTACTAAAATGCGATTAAAAAATAAAAGAAATGGGGGTTGGGGCACCATGGAACATTCCTCCATCAGGAGACAGATGGTGCCCCCGCAGAAATTATGGTTTATTTTTAAATCTGCCTGTCAGTCTGTCCACAATACCATCCATCCATGTGATGTGGACGTCAAGATCACCAGCCAATCAGGATTGGCGTAATGAGATAAGGGCTTCTAAGCAATACGCCGGAGGGGCGTATCCCATAGTGAGACATCTCACTTATGTTACTCAGAGAACTAGGGCTTCAACAGTAACTTAAAGTTGTCAGGAAGTTTAAAATGATGACTCATCCATCCATCCATCCATCCATCCATCCATCCATCCATCCATCCTCTAAACCTGCTTCTTCCTTTTCAGGGTCATAGGGGACTGGTGCAATCAATCAAACTTTATTTGTATAGCACTTTTCATGCTATTTGCAACACAAAGTCCTTCACATAATAAAAACAATTAAAAACAGACAATCAAACACAAAAACAACAATTTAGACCCCAACTCCCTGCTCTACCCCCCACCCCCTAAATGCTATTTAGATTTTTAAATTAAAAACTCAATGAATAAACAACTGAACAACTGGCTTGACAACACTGTGAGGAAACCATGTATGTATGGGGTTCATCCACAACCAGGAGCTGGTCCACCCAGGACCACGACCCGATGAAACCACAGGAACCGGGTTAGAGCAGGCCGGGGCTAAAAGCACAGCAACAAGGCTGCACAGAGGGGTACACCCTGGACAGGTTACCAGTCCATTACAGGGCGTTACGATCCATTTTGCAACAATACTTATTTGTTTTACAAAAAGGCACAATCTTGAAATATGGTTTTGCCAAACACACAAAAAATAAATTAAAATTAAAGGGACTTAAGGCAAGATTTGTGAAAAACTACACATGCATTTCCAGTTTATTCAATGCTAATGGGTCATGAAGCATTAAAAACCCAAAATAACGAGGCCATCCGCATATATGTCTGTTGCCTTGGAAACGCTGTGTGCTACATAATGCGCTGCAGTTCGACGTCCGAATTTCCCGCGCAGTTGTAGGGATGTGACGTAAATTGACGCTGCATGTGTGTTGCCGACAGCTCTTGAACAGGAAGTACATGGCCGCCGTGGACTTGGATTCAAACACTGAAGGTATACTTATGGATGTTTCTGCAGCCAGCAAACGACCTGCATCCACTCTCACCCCCCCAAAAAGTGGCACCATGAAGAAAAAAAAGACTTTATCAGCGGCATCTCGTGAGTCTAAAAAAAATATGACCGAAGCCGGGCAGGCATCCGCATAAATATTGGATATGCGTTCAGTTCATGGAGGGAACTTCAGCTGCATTTGGGAGTGAAAACGGATGCTGACATGGCTCATTTCCTTGTGACCAGGTGAGAAAACATTATAGGTCGTGTTTAGAGCCGGATACAGTATGAAAATGATGAGATCAAATCAAATAACAGAGTGGAGAGACCTGACGTGAAGTATGTTAGCCTCCCCGGTGCAGTGCTGTGAAGACGAACAGTCTGTAAAGTGTCTGTGTGCGCTCCCGTGCCGGCTTGGCTGGTGGCTGCAGTTAGCCACAGCGCCTGTCGCGGCAGCACTGAGTCAGATTTTGTAAAGCTGCCTTAAGTTCCTTTAAGTATGTTGAGTGTTTTCACTTACATTTAATCCCATTAATGTCAAAACATCCTTTAATGCTTCCAGAAATGTTATTGACTTAAAACTGTTTTGTTTTTAACTTTATTATAATGAAAACTGTGAATGTTTTTCAGGTGTGTGACACCATCCTGCTGCACATTGAGGAGCATTTTGCCTTAACTCAGCATCTTGTCGGTGAGAACTGTTTCCACAGGACAGTGGGAGGTTTCCTGAGACGCACTGGACACAACTGTGGAGGCTTATCCTGTGTTGGACAATTAAAATGACCAAACATTTAATATTTATAATGTGTTAAATATTACTTAAAATACAACATTTAATGTTAATACACAAAATTTGCCTGACTACATTAACCTGTTCTGGTAATTATTTTTGTACTTTACAATTGAATAAAGTCTTTGTGAAATCTTTAACTTTAATGGGTTTTTAATATAGGTTTCACATTAACTCATCTTTACAAATGTTTTATTGACAGTCATTTAATTGGATTTATGCAGCCCCACCCAAAAAATCTCTCACCGGCCACCACTGCTTGGAACTTCAGATTTCCAGACTAGTCTTTGCTCGTGTTGCTGCCTTTTTCTGTCCAGTATTTGATTACAGGTCATGTTGTTTATAGAAATTATATTTAATGGAATTATATTTAATGATTTAAAGACTCATGTCTGTGCTGGTGGCATAACCAGATAAGTTTGAGGGTAAGTTTGTAGATAACCGCAATTTTCGGTTCCATAAACAGAGGCATCTTTATAGGTATGCTAGTAACCAGAGTAACTTAATATCTGAACATAACCTGCTCAAGAGCATTATCATTAGTGAACTTAAAATGCAGTGAGTTACTGTAAACTGATAAAACAAACTTCATAATGTGACTAGACACACACAAATGTTGAGGCTGGGTAGATTGGCCAACAAGCAGGACACTGTATTGGGAGTGCACTCGCTTCTCCTGCAGAGGACTGAGGTTTGATCCCATGTGCTGACAGATCATCTGTTGAAGAAGAATCTGTTTTGTTGCCAAGTTTTTTGCATAACTCAAGGAATTTTTTTTTCTTAGTAACACAGTTCAATGTTCTTGTGTTTCATCTTGACTTGGTACAGAGTTCGTCTGGCTCCAGAAGGATTACATCTGATTAATCAAGGAGTCAATATATGTCTAAGTCCATTTACAATATTATACAAATTGGTGGTAAAAGAAATTAACTTTTAAAAGGTTATTCAAAATACCGAAAAACATTTTAAATTAGACATATCCAACAGCACCCCACAACCCAAGTTAGGAATAAGGGGTGGAAAATGAATAATGAAATGAAATTGATTATACAAATTTGCTGGACTCAGATTAGCTAACAAACTAGCCTATGAGAGCATGGCTTCCTGTTTCCTTCCCTGCTGCGCATGGCAATAGTGCACTGACTCTCTTCCACTTGATACGTATTAATGCTAACAGCAGCCTGCTAGGCATGGTTTAAACTGCGGGAGCTGATGAATTCTAGTGAGCAAAGGAGCTGAGGTGAAACAAATAGAGGCCATTCGAACTCAGGAGAACTCGGGTGTTATCGCCATCTGCGTAGTTTAAGAGATAAAAACTGAAAGAGAAGTTGTTGTGGGGTTTTCACAATCAGTATGAAGGTAAGAACACGTGTGGAGCAAAATATTCAACAGAAACCTCAGAAAAAAACGCTTTTAATGGAATGTCCTCTTTAAGAAATACAGAATGGAGTGGGAATAGAACCCGGAGACAGAGCATTTTCTGTGGCGGGTCCGAGGTTGTGGAACCTGCTACCGCTACAGATTTGACAAGCCTCGTCTCTGGCTGTCTTTAAGTCTCAACTTAAAACCTACTTGTTTGCCTTGGCTTTCCCACCATTTTGAGCCTTTCTATCTTTGTCTTGTTATTTTAAGTCTTTGTTTTTATTGTTTAATGTTTCACATTCTTTTGTGGTGTTTTTATCTGTTTAACTTTGTTCAGCGCTTTGTATCAGCTGCTGCTGTTCTTAAAGCGCTATATAAATAAAGTTGACTTGACTTGACTTGAGGAGAGCCTTTATTTCAGGATTAATCCATGACTTGTTAGAAAAACCCCATACCTTTGTGATGGGTACAGTGTTGTCCACACAGAAGTTTATGTAATCCGTAATGCAGTCTGTCATGCTGTTGAGGTCATCCTCCAAAGGGTTGCAAAGGTTGTCCCGCACAGTAGAATGGAAACAGTCTCTCAGCCCCTCATCACTCTCAGCCAACCATTTCCTTATTGTGCGTTTCACAACCGGTTCTCTGTGTAGAAGAGGTTTATACACAGGCTGGAGATGAACTAGGTTGTGATCTGAGCCCCCCAGGGGAGGGAGAGGTGATGAGCTGTATGCCTCCTTTATGTTGGCATACTATAGGTCCACTGATTTATTGTCTCTGGTATGGCATGGTCTGGTATGACAAACTGGGTGAAAGTGGGGAGAGTGGAGGAGAGGGAAATGTGATTAAAGTCCCCAGAGATCAGAAAAAGGGCCTGTAGGTGCTGTGATCGATTCTAAGATGCATCGCGATTCGGCCGTGCACGATTCTGCATCGATGCAGCATGTGACATAATCGTGATTCCCACTCAATCCAGGTTCTCAAGTGTCCTTGTTTTTAAGCTGCTAAAAATGTTTTATCCAGCACACTTTGAATGAAAAACAAGGAATTGTTTTATTTGAATATTTGCACTTTTAAATAGACAGGCTAAGCCTATGCTATTTGTTTTGGTATACTACATGTGAAATGTAGAATCCTGCTGCTGCACTGAAAATTTTATTTTTTATACATAAATTTTTTTAAATTTAAGTAATAGGCAGCACACTTTAAAAATGGTCGTTCACTTCAGTGGAAAGATTTATGTTTTGTCAGGTATACCGTAATAAAAAAGAATTCAAAACAATATCCGACTGCTTGTAGTAAGTTATTGAAAAATTGAGTGCGAAGAATCGTGATGTATTGCAGAATTAAATCGAATCTTTAGGCAGATAATCGGATCGAATCGTGAGGCAGGTAGAGATGCACACCTCTAGTTAGCAGAGGGCGGAACACACACAACTCACAATAACGTGTGAAAACTCCCACGGTAGATAGAAAGGCCTCATGCTAACTGCTAGCAGCTCAATGTCCTTAGAGCAAAGTGTCTTTTTGATAGATAAATGTCCAGAGTTACACCATCTGTCGTTCACAAACACAGCCAGAACCCCTCCTCTCTTCCTTCCACTCTCCGTTGTTCTGTCGGCGCAGATCAAATGAAAACTGTCCATGTTTATGTGTGAGTCCGGAGTTAGCGCAGTTAGCCACGACTCTGTGAAGCATAACACGCTGCATTCCCTGTAGCTCCTCTGATGTCGGGTTAGAGCCGCCAGCTCATTCGCTTTATTGGAGCGAGACCTCACGTTCCCCATAATAACAGATGGAATTGCTGGCTGGTATCTCTTAATCTTACTGCGTCGTCCGATCCCAGACAGTCCAGAATTTAAAAGGAGTCCGGAATTTAAAACGAGTGTCCCCTACCAGCGCACCCTCAAGATGGACACCCATTTGTCCTCCTTTTGACATAAATCTTTTTACCCATTTGTGTTTTCTTTGCCTGAACAGAATAGTGTTGTGTCGTTCGGGAATGTAACAGCTCTAAGAACCTGCTCTTTGAAGTGAACGACAGGAGCCATGTTTTTTTTTTTTGCCTTTCTCTCACCCTCTCACTCTCCCTTTTCTCTCTTCACACAACGTTTATTGCAAATTAGAGACCTAAGCTGCTCAGACTGGCTGCTCAGCTCTCTTCTCCTGCAAGGGGAGTCAGAAGCTGGGCTGTAGCAGCAGCGTTAATCACACACACCTGTGATGCATTTAAGGAGCATTTGAAATTTATGGTGAGTTCAATAAAGTAGGATATAAAATATTACTAAAAACAGACAATAATACTATAAGCCATAAACCTATTTGTTGGCGGTTGGCAAACAACATTCGCTGCATACTAACTATGGCTTACTTATTTTTACACAGAAGTACTAAAAAAACTATATTCTCTAATAATTTTGTCCCTTTAAAATATCAATTTTCCAGAAAGAATCACTAGCATAATATAAAACATATAGTTTATACATCGGTGACCATCTACAGTATCTGCAAAATGAAGAACAACGGGGTGGAAATGGGCATCTTCATGACTTTGATCCATCACACTGAGAAACTCACACAGACACGCAAAGCGAGAGATGCATCAGCTGATCAGCTGTCAGCTGGAACATCGGTGCTCAGGCTGAGAAACATGTCACTCAAACAAAACAAACAAAAGAAGTCAGCGGGACTCTTAATTGATTTAATAATGAACTCCACCTCTGATTAATGTAAAAATTCACGCAGCTCAGCCAAACCAATGTTAAGTACGCAAACCCACATTGCAACTTTTTATCTGGTGCGCATGCAGACCAGCAGACTACTTATAATAAACCCAGATAATAAAGTAAATCAACTCTGATCATCATGTGCTGGGATCAGGTTGTTTCAAAGACATTTACCTGGTGTTCCTGAACAGAGGGTTTGCGTGGCATGTTCATGGAAATCCTGGACCGGACCATCGGGCTGGCCTCAAACTTCTGAACAGGCCACAAACACGAGATTCTTAAAAGGCTGCATTAAGGAGGTTGTAAGAAATTGATCGCAGCCCATTCACAGCTGTTCGTACAGGTCATTGTGACAGGAGCCTAAACTTTGTATTACAGTACTTTAGTTGACCTCCTATGATAAATTAACAGACTCATTTAACATAAAAGAGATTCCTTAACACTATATGTGGAGAAAATGAAAAGGAAGCAAGCAGAGCTAAGCTAGTTTGTTTTATAAAGAAATGTTTTAACACATAGAAAATGACCAACGATGGTGAAGGAATTAATGGGGGACCAGAAAAAGCCTCTTAATGTAATAATGACTAAACAAACAACACAAGAATGAGGTGAGTTCACTGTAAGCATAAAAACGCTGATGGTCAAAGTAAGACCCTGTTCCAGTACCTGCACTTGCGCACTTAAAATGCGCGTTCCCAATGAAGGGCGCGAGTGCGTAGTGTCAAGGTATGGAATTAAATTTCAGTCAAAAAGGTTAAGCGTGATTTTCTGCAGCGCGCACGCGTATTTAACCGTGCGCGCACGTCTCCGCACGTGTGCCTGTTTGGAGGCACTCTGGCTGGGGAGAGGGACGTGCACAGGGTCCTGTCATCCACCCTGGAGTGACGGTTCTCCCTCTTCTCACAACAGTTGCAACGGGAGCTTGAGCTCCAGATTTTATAATAATGTTTTGTTGTTGCTTTGTATTGTACAGAAATTTCGATTTAAAAAAATGTGCAGCTGCAGCTGGTTCTATGTCTGGTTCTTCTTCCACCACTAGCAGGAAGCTGCTGCTGGTTCTTTCGGTGGGCGGTGACTGATATAAAATAACCAATCACATGAGGATCACACTGGGCCTTAGTCTCCTCCTCCAAACAGTCATAATTACTTTCCTTTCGCGCGCGCAGCCTCTCCTGGTTTGCCTTCACACTCGTATGAGAGCTTCATGTACAGGCGCCTGTTTGGAGATCCACACGCGCGGTTCATGAATACTCGTGTAAAGAATCATACGCGGGCGTGTGGGGTGAATTCACGCGCGTGCTGTGGATTGCACGCCCGCGCACACGTGCGGAGACGCGCGCGCACGGTTAAATACGCGTGCGCGCTGCAGAAAATCACGCTTAACTTTTTTGACTGAAATTTAATTCCATATCAAGGGCCCGATTCCCCAGAGTGGAGAGTTGTGCCCTTGGCTACACCCCTTTTGCACCCTTGATCTGCACTTTGCCGAAGCCTGCATTGGTGCTGCGTGTGCATTTTGAAGAAAGAAGAAGAAGGTGAAGAAATACAGTATCTGGACCATCTGGACCAAAAAATGTTTTCTCAACTGTAGAATCCAAATAATCAATGTCTAACTGTCTGGACAATGTCTAAATGTCTTTAATGTAATGTAATTACAATCGCTTGATTCTCTATAAAAAATATTTATAATTATAATATTTTTAATTAATTAATAACGGTACTGACATGTATTTTTGGACATGATATATTAACAGTTTAATCACTTATTCTGTTTTACAGAAGCTTCGCCTTATCCTTTCACTGTTTGCTAGATTAAAAAAAACTTAAGAAATAAGAAAATTACCCTTTTTGAGTATTTACTTAAGAATCTGAAACCACAATCAACTCAAAACACCCAAAAAAGTACTCTGTAATTTTGCTTTGGCCTCTTTAGTTTAAAGAGGACAGAACTGGAGTTCACATTTGCAGAGGAAAGGAATACCTTCTTACCTTGATATTTTTCAGACTTTAATTTCAGATAATGCTGCATTAACTGTGCCTCAGAAACCAGAACTACAAACTATTCTTGCCTTTTGCTTTGTTTTTATTCTCAATAGAACACACATATTTCAACTAATTAGAAAAAAAAAGTTATGGGAATGCTGAACCAAAACTTTGTCCAGTGTTTTGAACTCAACAAAAATAACACTGACCTCTTGTTGCCATTTTTTTCACAACCACTGATGCAATAAAATCCAGTTGTCTTTGTATTAATATACGTAAGTGTCTGCAGAGTCCACTGGTCGGACTCTGCGGTCCTCTGCCCAAAATCTGCTTGTGATCCCCAAGACTCGCTATAAGACGCAAGGAGATCGGTCTTTCCAAGCTGTGGCCCCCAAATTGTGGAATTCCCAGCCCCCGTCACTCCATGGGGCTGACTCCATAGTGACCCTTAAAAAGGGACTGAAGATGGTTTTCTTCATGAAAGCCTTTTGTTGGTGCTTTTTTATTTTATTTTATTTGCATTTCCTGTATTTTGTATCTTGATGTTTGTACAGCGCTTTGTGATTTCAATCTGTAAAGGGTGATTTTATAAATAAATTTTTCTTACATAAAATGAGTCATGTGTGCAACAAAATTGGCTTGACCAGGTGTTGTGCCTTCCCGCATCCTGCTCCTTAAAGAGGCCCTTCCATTAAAAACATTTTTTTTTAGGTTTCTGTTGAATATTTTAGCTCCACAGGTGTTCTTACCTTCATAGTGGGTGTGAAAACAGGTCAACAACTTCTCTTTCAGTTTTAATCTCTTTAACTACGCAGGTGGCGATAACACCCGATTTCTCCCGAGTCCGAACGGCCTGTATCTGTTTTGTCACAACTCCTTTGTTAGTTTTCGGCAGATCCCAAAGTTGAAACCACGACTAGCATGCGGCTCACTAAAAAGCTGTAGCATAACGTAGCAAACAGGAAGACACGACGTCATGTGCCATGCAAAGCGGGGCAGGAAACAGTATTTTTTGGCTAACAAACTGGCCTATGAGCGCAATCAGAGTAGAGCAAATTCGAACAAGCTGCTGACAAAGCAGCCGAAGCAGCCTGATGGAAGGAGCCGGAACCACCCAAATTTTAACGCAGACAGATTGAAAGGTCTGTTAATAAGTGTGTGCTGACGTTTTTTAGATTGAAAAAGTCCTGAAATGTGTATGAAATGGCCTCTTTAAAGGGGAAAAACCGTAAAGCAATAAATATAAAAGGAAAGTCGAATACAGCGAAACTCCGAAATAATTATAAATCTTGAGGTCTTTGCAGGTGTAGGTCAGGTAATGACACACGTGAGAGACTCTTGCTGTGCAGATGCAAATTTTATGTGCTGATAAAATCAATCTGTCATGAAGAATTAAGAAGTTAGTGCAACAGTTTAAGCTGTGTTCATGTTGTTTTTCAGAGTGGAATGTTTTAGGCAACATATGAACTGGACCTCAGTTTAATACTTTAGAGTGATTCAGAGGTGGATTTGCTGATGTGCTTCACATCACTGGCCTGCTGAACAATTCAAGTGCACTTGACCTTAAGATTACAAACTGATGGTCAGACATTTTCTATCAGGATTTTCTGGTAGCGAACAGCACTGAGTTTTAGCAATATGGCAAGTTGTCCCGGCCCTTAGGCAATAAAGCAGCTCCAGACACTACCATGTAAGTGCTAGAAATTGTTTAAATGGCAGCTAAATTCAAAATCCTTTAAAAAAGACGGATTGCTTGTTTGTTGTAGAGAATGGCTGCAAGACCTTTTTGCTGGTCTTAGAGAACTATGCGTGTCCTAAATTTCATACATGTGTGAGAGAATAGAGGAACAGACAAGGGTAGTTGGAAAATTTCAAGGAGGTGCTGTTAAAACCTCATCTGAGACCATCAAAGGTGGTAAAGATGATTTTCTAGGAAATTTAGACGTCAAATTTACTTTTAAATCATTTTAGCAACTTAGCTGTCTCCAAAAGAAACAGTTATAATGTTCACAAATCATAGACCTGGTGGGGCTTGAAATAAAGTAGATAAATAGATACCTTCCGGTCGGGGCCCTTGTTATATGGTGTAGTTCACAACAATAATAATAATAATAATAATAATAATAATAATAATAATGATGAATTTTATTTATAATGCACTATACATTTGAATTCAAACCACTTAGTGCTGCAAGGATAAAAAAAAGAGATAAACAGATAAACTGATCTAACCTTGCTCTTGTCGAGGACAGTCGCAATTCGCAGCTTCTCCCTTATCTTCTTCAACCCTCCCCCCCTTTCCTGCTTCTGTCTCGTGTCTGCATGTATCTGTGCCTTCTGTACTGGCTGCTACGAACTGGAAATTTATATGGATCTGGTATCGTGGTCACTTACACATTGGAAAACTTTTCTTACTACAATTGAGGCTTGAGAAGGGGGAGCCACCATGCTCGGACTCGACCCACGCTTTGTTGGTGGAGGACGTATTTATTTGGATTACTGACGTGGGAACCTGCTGATTGGAGCTGGCAGTCACCTGACGTATTGACAAATTTGGAAAAATAAGGAAAGTATTTAACCTTATCTGGCAGCACTCGGACTAGAAAGCTCGGGGGTCTGGATCTCTGGATCTCACTCGAAGAATGGGTGTCATCTTGAAGAAGCTGGAGGTTCGGTTCTATGTGGAGGAGTGATTGATTGGCTGTTTCATGTAATTTGGTTTTACTTGGCTGTTTTTACGATGTTCTTGGCTGTGATTGGTTATTTTATATCAGTCACCGCCCACTGAAAGAACCAGCAGCAGCTTCCTGCTAGTGGTGGAAGAAGAACCAGCCCCTCCCTTCCCCCCGTCCACTGGACGCCAAAAGACTGAAAACAGACATAACATCGGTTCTGGGCCAGAGATGGTGTCCTTGACTCTTCTCTGCATGCATACACACACTGATCGCACTTCACATCCCTAAAAAAGTTCTCGACATGTCTCGTTTATTGTCCCCCGCTAAGGCTTTTTTTCAATCTCAAACAGCGCCACCCAGTGGGTGCTGCGTGAGAGGAATTTTTTTTACCTATCTCCCCTCATGTGTTCTTTTCTGGTTTCTGCATATAATTTTATATGTGCATATATAGGTATGTATGTGTATCTTATGTTCTCATCTGGCACCCTAGGTGGCTGCCTCGAGAGAGTGAGAGAGAAAATATGTCTCCAATCCATTTCGTTGTGCTTCTGTATAACGACAATAAACCGTTCGTTCGTTCGTTCGTTCGTTCGTTCGTTCGTTCGTTCGTTCGTTCGTTCGTTCGTTCGTTCGTTCGTTCGTTCGTTCGTTCGTTCGTTCGTTCGTTCGTTCGTTCGTTCTTTCTTTCTTTCTTTCTTTCTTTCTTTCTTTCTTTCTTTCTTTCTTTCTTTCTTTCTTTCTTTCTTTCTTTCTTTCTTTCTTTCTTTCTTTCTTTCTTTCTTTCTTTCTTTCTTTCTTTCTCTCAGTCCTCTCATACTCAGTCCTCTCAGTGAGATAGGTACAAAACCAGGGAAGTGTCCGAAAGGCCAATGTAGTGCTGGTATCTGTGAAGAAGGGTGCGCTGATCAACAGTGTGAGCAGGGAAGTAGAGCCCGAGTCAGAGGCCATAAGAGGGTCACTAGTTACTCTGATTTGAGCTGTTTCTGTGCTATGTCGAGCACGAAAATCGGATTGATATACAGTGGGGCAAAAAACTATTTAGTCAGCCACCAATTGTGTAAGTTCTCCCACTTAAAAAGATCAGAGAGGCCTGTAATTTTCATCATAGGTATACCTCAACTATGAGAGACAAAATGAGGAAAAAAAATCCAGAAAATCACATTGTCTGATTTTTAAAGAATTTATTTGCAAATTATGGTGGAAAATAAGTATTTGGTCAATAACAAAAGTTAATCTCAATACTTTGTTATATAGCCTTTGTTGGCAATGACAGAGGTCAAACGTTTTCTGTAAGTCTTCACAAGGTTTTCACACACTGTTGCTGGTATTTTGGCCCATTCCTCCATGCAGATCTCCTCTAGAGCAGTGATGTTTTGAAGCTGACGCTGGGCAACATGGACTTTCAACTCCCTCCAGAGATTTTCTATGGGGTTGAGATCTGGAGACTGGCTAGGCCACTCCAGGACCTTGAAATGCTTCTTACGAAGCCACTCCTTCGTTGCCCGGGCGGTGTGTTTGGGATCATTGTCATGCTGAAAGACCCAGCCACGTCTCATTTTCAATGCCCTTGCTGATGGAAGGAGGTTTTCACTCAAAATCTTACGATACATGGCCCCATTCATTCTTTCCTTTACACGGATCAGTCGTCCTGGTCCCCTTGCAGAAAAACAGCCCCAAAGCATGATGTTTCCACCCCCATGCTTTACAGTAGGTATGGTGTTCTTTGGATCCAACTCAGCATTCTTTCCCCTCCAAACACGACAAGTTGAGTTTCTACCAAAAAGTTCTATTTTGGTTTCATCTGACCATATGATGTTCTCCCAATCCTCTTCTGGATCATCCAAATGCTCTCTAGCAAACCGCAGATGGGCCTGGACGTGTCCTGGCTTCAGCAGGGGGACACGTCTGGCACTGCAGGATTTGAGTCCCTGGCGGCGTAGTGTGTTACTGATGGTAGTCTTTGTTACTTTGGTCCCAGCTCTCTGCAGGTCATTCACTAGGTCCCTCCGTGTGGTTCTGGGATTTTTGCTCACCGTTCTTGTGATCATTTTGACCCCACGGGGTGAGATCTTGCGTGGAGCCCCAGATCGAGGGAGATTATCAGTGGTCTTGTATGTCTTCCATTTTCTAATAATTGCTCCCACAGTTGATTTCTTCACACCAAGCTGCTTACCTATTGCAGATTCAGTCTTCCCAGCCTGGTGAAGGTCTACAATTTTGTTTCTGGTGTCCTTTGACAGCTCTTTGGTCTTGGCCATAGTGGAGTTTGGAGCGTGACTGTTTGAGGTTGTGGACAGGTGTCTTTTATACTGATAACGAGTTCACACAGGTGCCATTAATACAGGTAACGAGTGGAGGACCGAGGAGCCTCTTAAAGAAGTTACAGGTCTGTGAAAGCCAGAAATCTTACTTGTTTGTAGGTGACCAAATACTTATTTTCCACCATAATTTGCAAATAAATTCTTTAAAAATCAGACAATGTGATTTTCTGGATTTTTTTTCCTCATTTTGTCTCTCATAGTTGAGGTATACCTATGATGAAAATTACAGGCCTCTCTGATCTTTTTAAGTGGGAGAACTTACACAATTGGTGGCTGACTAAATACTTTTTTGCCCCACTGTATATCATAAAGACTATTGAAAGTGAGATGGTTATTGAGCTGAGAAGAAACCACTTTTTCTATCACTTTGGGGATGAATGGGAGGTTAGAGATGAGTCTGTAGTTTGACAGAGGTTCCGGATCAAGAGTGAGTTTTTTGAGAAGGGATTTAATAATTGACGTTTTTAGGGCTGTTGGGAGATGTCCTGTGGAGAGCGAGAGATTTATGATTTTAGTTAGAAGGAGGCTAATTGAAAGATGGTGAGTTTTGAGCAGAGCGGAGAGGAGGGGGTCAAGAGAGCAAGTGGAGAGTTTAGATTTACGGATGATGTTCTCAACCTCTTGCTGCGTTGTAGGCAAGAAGTGTGACAATTTTTCTGTGAAAGGTACTGTGGGGATATCAAAGAAAGTGAATGGAGAAGAAGAGAGAGTTAAGCGAATACAGTTAGTTTTGGAAGTGAAGAAATTCATAAACTTATTGCAATTTGAGTCGGTGTAGCTACCTCACCCCTGATCTAAACAGTCTATAAAAATGAAAATAAACACAACACACACACACATACACAAAAACACACAGCACAATGAAGTGGGCTGACTATGTTGAGGGGTGTGTGGTTTTTGGGTGTCTAAACCCAAATGGGGAAAGAATAAGAGAGGAGTTTAAGATAAAGATAAACCATGTCAAATTAAAAGCAGGAGTAACTAAAACAAATTCTCATTAATTATTTTGTTACATTTTTTACTTAAAGGTGATAAAGAGGATTTGGTAGCAAATTTAGATGTCAAAATTACTTTAAAATCATTTTATCAACTTGTAGTTGTCAGGATCTCTGCTGCTGGTGGGTGTGGTGGTTGGCTGTCTGCACTAATTGTTTTGCAGGGCGTGGCAGCAGCTCATCAGAGGATTCAGGTGTGGATCATTACCCAGCTCAGGAGAGCTGGGTACTTAAGCAGAGGAGGAACCACAGACAGACGCCAGTTTGTTCCACTAACTTCCGTGGTAACAGAGTGGCCAGAGATAGTAAGTGACAGATCGAATTGTTAGTTGTAACTAACCTGCCTTCTCCTCCCTTACTCTCAGCCCCGTGTCCTGGAGCGTTCCTCCAGTTACCGGCGCCTCGACGTGGACAGCTCACTACCGTTCTACCGGACTGACTCTCCACGGTTCTCACGCTCGAGTTGCGGTGTACGCAACTGGATCTTTCCCTGGCTTCCTGTCTGTCTCTGGTCCCCTCTGGATCCACACCTCACCGGTCACCGCGTTGCTGTCACCCCTGTCACAGTATCGACTGTGCAGACAGCCCCTGGAGCCGGACGCACTAAACCAACGTTCGGACAGCCTGGATCATCACCCCCTGCGGCAGCACCTACGGATCCCTCCTCACGACAGCACGGCTTCTCGTCACCGTGAGTTTATTGAGCACGATCCCCGCACACCGCAGCTGGTATCTCCACCTGTCACTAACGTCTCTCTCCCTCTCACAACCAGGACCGTTCCTGTCCCGCACCAGTTCCCGTCCTGGCACAGTTCCATATGTACAGTTATTGTTGTTATCACGTTTGGAGCACTGTACATAAATAAACACTGTAAACCGATCTCAGTCTTGTGTATGTTTGGAGTTGGGTCGACTTTGGAGCTCAGAACAAACCCCGCCTGGTAGTATACCATGACAGTAGTGGTCTTGTACTTACAGTGTCCAGAAGAAAAATTTATAATATTCATAAATCATAGACCTGGTGGGGCTTGAAATAAAGTAGCCAATAGATAACAAAACCCACGATTGACAAATGCGATCATAATTGTGTATCTAAACAGACTATAGAGATGGAAATAACCACAACACACACCTACACAAACACACACACAGTGCAACGGAGTGTTCTGACTACGTTGAGGGCGTTAGGGTTTTTCAGTGTCTAAACAAACGAAAGAGTAAGAGAAACTGTTGAAGACAAGATGAACGATGTCAAATTAAAAGCAGGAGTAACTAAAACAAGCGCTCTTCATTTGTCTTTTTATGTTATTTATTTACCCATGGTGAAAAAATAAACAGATGAGCGGAAACTCTTGTGAATCAGCGCGGAGAAAGATGTGTCTGACATGAACATGGGAAAAGCTGCAGTGTGCAGCAGGCTTCAGTGAACCACGCTAGCTAGCATTTCAGCACTGGCAGCACTTGTACTGAGTAACAATAAAGTTCCACAAAAACTCCAGCGATGCCAATAGTAAACAAAACTACGCAATTCACGATTCACAAAGGTGTTTCTCCCGTTGAGGGAAAAGGAGGAAGAGGGGGGGCTACAACGCATGCGCACTAGTCAAAAAACGACAAACGGCCGTTGAGCTTTTCATTCAGAGCAGAATCATATGTAATGCCTTTAAAGAACAACTAACCCCCCCTGCCAGAGACTTACTTCCGCCTCAGTGAGAGTTCAAAACTGGCGCTGAAATGGGCGTGCCGGGAGGACTGAGGGGCACGAGCGGGAGGGGGCTAGTGGGCGGGGTTTGGGCTGTGATTGACAGTTGGCTTTGGCGCTGACACTGACAGCTAAAGTGCATAATGGCAAGCGATAGCGAGTCAAGTTTTGCAACAGAGAGATCCTTTGAGGTGTAAGATTTTTCTCCACCTCCCTCCCCTGAGATGGAGGTTCTGGAGGAGGGTTCGGTGGCGGACGCTAGCGGTCCTGAGCCGTATCGCTTCGAGCCGCGAGCTCCAGCGAGGCCCCATACGGTGCTGCGGAGGCTGCCACCGAACCCTCGCTGGAGCTCGCGGCTCGAAGCGATACGGCTCAGGGCCGCTAGCATCCGCCACCGAACCCTCCTCCAGAACCTCCATCTCAGGGGAGGGAGGTGGAGAAAAATCTTCCACCTCGAAGGATCTCTCTTCAGAGTTTCAGAGTGGTAAATGGCGTTAGCATGATTGCTGATGGGTCTCTGATATGAGAGGAAATACTGAAAAACGTGTAATATATATATATTACACGTTATTCAGTATTTGCTCTTATCTAAGAGACCCATCTGTCAGGTTCAGTGTCTGTGTGTGCTGTATTCTCTGTGTTGGGTGAGTTAATTGTCTGCAGGAGGAGCTGCGCGGGAGCGTGAGGCAGATTGTCTACACCTGGAGGCGATCAGCGCTGAGGAGGAGCAGGGCACTACTTAAGCCAGACGCGGTCGTTCATTCAGCGCCTGGTTGTTGACCTGAATGGTAGCTTCCCTTGTGCCGATCCTTGTGATTATTCTGAGTATTTTCCGAGAAACATTTCTAGTCCGAGTAACCTAATCCTAGTTGGATGTTTGTTGTGCAAATAACCTGCTCTCTTCAGGATTGTTCGCCCTGCTCCTCGTGTGTTCCGAGATCACATCTGTGTACAGTGTCTGGTCGCCTGGAACCTGATCTGTCTCCCTCCTGCGTCTAACCACCTGGGCTCCTCCATCCTGGACTCACCCTCTCCCTGCACAGCACCGCACTGGACCTGCCCTCCTCTCACGTGTTATCACCTGCCTCCTTTCGTGAGTTCAAGATTCTCCTCGTGCAAGATTTCTCAATCAGTCTCAGTGACTTCAAGACTAACTCTCGTCTCCCTTACAGTGCTGAGAATTCCCCTGGCGCACCAGATCACCGAGCACATTCACTGCACTGTATATATTGAACTCCACTTTGTAAATAAACCTTTCACTTTTGCACCTGAAACGCTGTCTGAGTCTGAGTCCTGCAATGTGGGTCAACAAAATCACTGAGCCCGTGACACCATCAGCAATATGTGTATATATATATATATATATTTATGTGTGTGTGTGTATATATATATATATATGTGTGTGTGTGTATGTATATATATATATATATTGCCCTCTACTGACCAAATTGTATCATATATATAATTTTGTTAAACTCTGTATGAACAGGTGTACATGTGGGCATTGTGTCTCATTGTCCCCTCTGGAAAACGTGTGCTGTCGAGAGACCCCCAAGGTACACATATGTATTTACAAAAATAAACACAGGATTTATTGATTAAACAGTATAAGCATTTATATTCATAACACATCAGTTTCACACAATCATTAATTATGTGCTGGCCATATTTTCCATCTTCCAATGTAGTGAGACTATGACATGAAACTGTCCCCATTGTTACAGGTCTGGCACAGGTGTGAGCAGGTTGGGGGGGGCTCCTGCATCTTAGCAGACTAGAATTATGTCTTCATCCCAAAATTTTTCAATACAAAAGTGAATTTACTGCCATTTACTGAAGGTATATTATATAAATTGTATATGTCAGAAAAATATTATTTCATTTTTCAGATCGGTTTCTTCAGGTTTTGTCAGCAACTGCAAAAAGTATTAGAGATGTCATCAGGCACTGGTTCCACGATTCATCAATACATATTGATCCGAAAACAAAATATTTCTGTTCTACTAAGCTCACTGATCAAAATAGTAAATAAATGTTTTGGGAGTGTGAAGATTACAATCATTATTTTATTGATAAATACCACAAAAAACACATTCAAGTCCTATATGACCCACAGGATGTCTTCTATTAGCCAAGTAGCAGTAGCTCTGAAACCTTGTGTAGTCTATACCAGTGGTTATTACATCATGCAGACTTTGAACCCACCTTATAATTATCAT
>SSNP01000190.1:486798-520764 GCA_006937955.1 Pachypanchax playfairii
GTATATCTGAAAACTATATTCAGTGAAACTCTGATAATAAGCATGTGAATTTCAGAATTATTAAACTGTGATCTGATTGTGATCTGATCTGACTGCTAATCAAAAATCACTATCTTCAATTCAGCCCAGTCGGCTGGTCCTTTAGATAGAAAATGTTTTATTATTAATTGGTTGATTTTTCTGTGAAGTGCCTTGAAATGACTTTGTCATGAACTGGCGCTTTATAAATAAATAAACTTGAAACTCTTCAGTAAGTCACTATAAAGAGCAATGTAACCTAAATTGATTTAAAATAATGCTTTGATTAAACATGTTACAGATCTTAAGATATATTGAATTAACCTGCAAATCCCTTCTCTACTACTCAGGAACAAATACTGATATGTGTAAAAGTAATATGTCATCAGAATAAGGAAACACTGTTCATTTATTCTTGTTAAAAGATAAAATTGATGATAAGGTTTAGTCTTACAAAGAGTGGATGAGCAAGCGTTTTATTGGATATAATAAAATCTGTGACCACCACCCAAGGGCCGTCCAAAAATTCAAATTCCCCAAAACGGATTTTTCATTGGCTAAGAGCCCATGATAGCCACACCTACAGGCAGGGAAAAGAGTCTATAATTGAGCTTGCGCAGGACCCCCGAGTCACTTTTCCTTTACTTTTACTTCATCATCTTCTTCTGCACTTCTTTCATTTTTATACTTTTTATATTTTTTATTTCCTTTTAGACTTTTTACTCCATTTCATTTTTATCATTTTTACCTCGTTTTGCGAGTTTAAAACCTTTTTCTTGATTTTATTTCAACGAACTCCTCGTTTATTAGACACTTAAGCTTTCTTTTTGACGCGCGATTTTCTTATCTACAAAGTTCAATCTTTCTTTAAATTCGACGCACGTTCAAACACGCAAAGTAGTTTGTTTGAATAGTTTAATTTCACAAGATCCAGACTTCACGTCGCCAGCTGGAGGAAGAAACTACAGATCCCAGAATTCTTTCCGTGGGCCTTCGACACATGACGAGTACCTTCCAGCGACAGATCTCTACCTGATTCTTACAAAGCAGACGGCAGCCAAACCCAGGAAAAGTTCCGACATTTGGAGAAAAGCAGCTTCGAACCAGACGGAACTCTCTGGGAACTAAAGGAGCGAAAACTCCCAACCGTGCTGCAAAGAAGTAAGAGATCGATTTCATTTAATCCATGACAAGGATTGAAAACAGTTGTGTTGGTATCTCAGTGGCCCGGAAGTGAAATCTGTGCCTCCATCTTTTTCTTCCTCTCTCTCTCATTCCAAAATTACAATTTTTCTTAAATTCAAAATTATCTTCCGTGTTAAAAGAGCATTTTCCGTTTCCTCACCCACTCTTACTAGTGTTTAAGATTCTTGAACGTTAGAAAGTCCACTTATTCTAGAAACATACTAAATCTGACGTAATTTCCTGTTCATAGCATCGTTCATTCCATTCCGTGTTTAACTGTCTATTTGTTTGTCTGTTTATTGGTCTGTCTTCCTTATTGTTCAATAAATACTCACCTTAATTTTAATTGGCCGATTCAGTGAGTTTTTATGTGTGATTTGAGTCACTATCTGGACGGACATGCGACTTCATATTATGAGACTGAAATAAACTGATTAAATATTCTAATATTTAATTCCTTCGAAAGAAGGTGGTGCCCCGAATAACACGTATTGAAGAGGCAAACTTTATTAATACGTGTTCCCCTACACTAATATGAAGCTAAAATGTAACCCTGGAGATAAAGGACTTCTTGCAGCAGCTGTCTGATTACAGAGATTTAATCAACTGAAGCTGATGACCTTCTCACCTTAGGCTCTTCCTTCACAGCAGAGAATTATTACAAATCAAATCTTTGTTTATATATAGCACTTAAATCCTACACGAAACGCAACTCAAAGTGCTTTACAAAATTAAATTAAAAAGGCCCCACCTACACACATTCCCAGAAATAAATATTATTCCACAATAAAGCCCCTTCACAACATACATCTTCCCTGCACACACACAAACACACACCTAAAAACATAAGTTAAAAGAGAATAAGACACACTGGGCTGAGGTCAGATGAGCCAAACAAGCTAAGTCAAAAGGCCACAAATCAATAAGACTTTGGCTTTAAACAGCAGACTGAACTACACTCACCTAAAGGATTATTAGGAACACCTGTTCAATTTCTCCTTAATACTATTATCTAATCAACCAATCACATGGTAGTTGCTTGAATGCATTTAGGGGTGTGGTCCTGGTCAAGACAATCCCCTGAACTCCAAACTGAATGTCAGAATGGGACAGAAAGGTGAATTAAGCAATTTTGAGCGTGGCATGGTTGGTGCCAGACGGGCCAGTCTGAGTATTTCACAATCTGCTCAGTTACTGGGATTTTCACACAACCATTTCTAGGGTTTACAAAGAATGGTGTGAAAAGGGAAAAGCATCTAGTATGCGGCAGTCCTGTGGGCGAAAATGCCTTGTTGAAGCTAGAGGTCAGAGGAGAATGGGCCGACTGATTCAATCTGATAGAAGAGCAACTTTTACTGAAATAACCACTCATTAAAAACGTGAAATGCAGCAAAGCATTTGTGAAGCCACAACACACACAACCTTGAGGCGGATGGGCTACAAATGCAGAAGACCCCACCGGGTACCACTCATCTTCACTACAAATAGGAAAAAGGGGCTACAATTTGAGTGAGCTCACCAAAATTGGACAGTTGAAGACTGGAAATATGTTGCCTGGTCTGATGAGTCTTGATTTCTGTTGAGACATTCAAATGGTAGAGTCAGAATTTGGCGTAAACAGAATGAGAACATGAATCCATCATGCCTCGTTACCACTGTGCAGGCTGGTGATGTGGTGTAATGGTGTGGGCGATGTTTTGTTGGCACACTTTAGGCCCCTTAGTGGCAATTGGGCATTGTTTAAATGCCACAGGCTACCTGAGCATTGTTTCTGACCATGTCCATCCCTTCATGACCACCAGGTACCCATCCTCTGATGGCTATTTCCAGCAGGATAATGCACCATGTCATAAATCTCAAATCATTTCAAATTGTTTTTTTGAACATGACAATGAGTTCACTGTACTACAATGGCCCCCACAGTCACCAGATTTCAACCCGATAGAGTATCCTTGGGATGTGGTGGAACAGGGGCTTTATGCCCTGGATGTGCATCTCACAAATTTCCATCAACTGCAAGATGCTATCATATCAATATGGGCCAACATTTCTAAAGAATGCTTTCAGCACCTTGTTGAATCAATGTCATGTAGAATTAAGGCAGTTTTGAAGGCAAAAGGGGGTCAAACACTGTATGGTGTTCCTAATAATCCTTTAGGTGAGTGTATATGCAGAATAGAGATATTGTTTCAGATGGGGTTTGGGATAGGGTGACCAGATGTCCCTATTTGCGCGGGATTGTCCTGCATTTTCATGATTTTTTATGCGTCCCTCATGTTGATTGGCTGTCCCGCATTTCTGACAGAGAGCTACCAAACGTGCGTCTATAAACAGCTTGTCTTAACATGTGAGGAGAGCAGCCAGTGCTTATGGATAAGGAGGGTGCGCTCTATGTGTGTGTGTGTGTGTGCGGTGAAGTGTGGGTGTGGGTAAGCTGTCAGCCTGTCAATCGAAACGCCGGGTGCACGTTCAGTGAAGTCAAAGTGCCAACGTCACTACATAACTCAAAGAATGAGAGAGCTGAGAGAGGCGTCTCCGCAAATTTTCGCCTTTGTGCCGCGGCAGCAAAGAAGAAGACACAAACATGCCCAACGTTGGTTATAAGTTCAGTAATGATTTTAACAAATCAGAGGCAAAATGGAGGGAGGGAAGGGGGGGGAATCGCACGCTGGGTGTGTGCAGCCAATCAAACTGCAGCAAAACAAAAAAAAACTGTCCAATTTTCATTGCATTTTTGTTGTCCGCCGCAAGCGTCAGCTGCGTCCCCCACATTGTCCCCCCAAACCTACTCCCTGTCCCACATCTGGTGAGTTTGCATCTGGTCACCCTAGTTTGGGGAATTGTTGACTTGATGAAAAATGAGAAAGGAAAATGAAGAAAGCACAAGATGGGGATATCACATCAAAACAAAAAATGCTGAAAAATTGCCCTTTGAAAAATTGCCCTTTGAAAAGCAAAACAAAACTACAGCGTGTTTAAACAACTGAGCACAAGTCCGTTGGATAAGAAAACAACCTGCTGTGAAGTTTCCTTGCCAGATAATTAAGTTGGAACCTTTTGTTCTGAAGACGGTGTGTTTTCCTCCTGATTTCTTCTCTAACTTTTACTGATAAAAGAAAAAACACATACTGTATGGTGGTCTAATTAAAATCCATACCCAGATGACTCCAGATAAACGCTTACAGAGTTTAGAAAAGTCAGTTCCCTTTTTTAATTTATGCTGACTGAGGTGATATGCAGAAAGAGAGAAGATGAAGATGATGTATTGGAGCAGTCACAGGTTGTACTGCATAACCTAAAATCCTGAACAGTATATGGCTGATAACAATTAATTAGGGATGACAGTTCTTTTATTTCTTAGGATTATCATATAAAAGTCAAGTCAAGTCAAATTTATTTATATAGCGCTTTAAGAACAGCGGCAGCTGATACAAAAAGCTGAACAAAGTTAAACAGATAAAAACACCACAAAAGAATGTGAAACATTAAACATATATGAACAATAAAAACAAAGACTTAAAATAACAAGACAAAGATAGAAAGGCTCAAGATGGGGGGAAAGCCAAGGCAAACAAGTAGGTTTTAAGTTGAGACTTAAAGACAGCCAGAGACGAGGCTTGTCGAATCTGTAGCGGTAGCAGGTTCCACAACCTCGGACCCACCACAGAAAATGCTCTGTCCCCCCACATCTTCCGGCGAGACCGTGACACCTTCAGCAGCACCATCTCAGCCGACCAAAGGGGGCGAGCTGGAGCATGGAGCTGGTGAAGCTCCGAAAGATAGGAGGGGGCCAGAGCATTTAAAGATTTTAAAACATATAAAAGAATCTTAAAATGTATGCGGTAAGTTACGGGCAACCAATGCAGAAAGGCCAGGATGGGGGAAATGTGATCTCTTTTTTTGGCGTTTGTCAAAAGCCGTGCTGCAGCGTTCTGGACCAATTGAAGGCGTGAAAGATGTTTTTGAGGTATGCCAAATAAAAGTGCATTACAGTAATCTAGTCTGCTGGTGATGAAAGCGTGGATTACTGTTTCCAGGTCACACCGGGTTAAAAAATGTTTAGCCTTTGCTAAATGCCTGAGATGGAAAAAGCTGGCCTTCACAGTGGCACTTATCTGTCTGTACAGGTTCAGCATGCTGTCCAACTGGACACCAAGACCAGTGACCACCGATTTTGTCTGTTTGGACAGAGGACCAAGATCAGCAGCTAAAGGCTGATGAGTGGGGGGGGGGTTAAAAACTATAATTTCTGTTTTGGTGTCATTTAAGTGTAGAAAGTTCTGCGACATCCAGGTTTTGACATCCTCAAGGTAGGCTAACAGACCTACCAAGGCCAAAGGATCCTTGTGGTTAAATGGCACATAGATCTGAGTATCATCTGCATACAGATGAAAAGCACATTTATGGTTCCTGAAGATTTGTCCCAGGGGGAGGAGATAGAGTGAAAAGAGCAAAGGCCCCAGAATGGACCCCTGGGGGACACCACAGGATAAGGAGGAAAGGGAAGACTGGGACCGACCACAACGCACAGAGAAAGTCCTGTCAGAAAAGTAGGACCTAAACCATTCCAATGCCACGCCTTTAATGCCTACCCAGTGCTCTAGGCGTGTTAATAGAGAGGTGTGATCAATTGTATCGAAAGCCGCTGTTAAATCGAGTAACACCAGGATAACTTGGTTGCCTGAATCGGTTGCCAAAAGAATGTCATCAAAAACTCTCAAAAGAGCTGTTTCAGTGCTGTGCAGAGGTCTAAAACCTGATTGAAATGGCTCAAAAACACTATTACTTATAAGAAACTTCATCAGCTGGAGATGGACAACTTTCTCTAATATCTTAGAGATAAATGGGAGCCGAGAGATTGGTCTGAAGTTAGACAGCACAGAAGGATCAAGACCAGGTTTCTTAAGTAAGGGGGAAACTACAGCATATTTGAAATAACTAGGAACAACACCAGAGGATAAACTGCCATTAATAATGTTAAGAACTGCCAGACCGAATGTTTGAATGAGCTCTTTAAACAGACGTGGAGAAAGAGCATCCTCAGGGGAGCCAGAAGATTTTAAGTGAGTCGTCAGGTCATAGAGAGAAGATAAAGTTAAAGGCTCAAAGTGTGAAAGGATGCAGTTACCAGAGGAGGGTGCTGAGAATGTGGCTAGAAGGGAGGAGGGAGAAATTGAAGGAATTGAAGCTCTAACTGCTGCTATTTTGTCAATAAAGAAATTAAAAAAGTCATCACAAGTATGATCAGGGGGGACAACGGCTGGCAGCTGTGGGAGGCTGAGAGCAGAATTAATAGTGTGAAATAGTACACAAGGCTTTTGACGATTGGATGAAATAATATGTGATAAATAATTTTGCTTAGCTTGTCTGACTGCTGACTGGTAGCATGACCAGCAATTACTCAGAATTTGAAGGGATACCTGAAGCCCATCCTTTTTCCACTTTCTCTCCGCCTGCCTGCACCGCTGTTTTGCAGCACGAGTGGTGGCATTCAACCAAGGCTGAGGATTTGCTTTAAGTGCCCTGGTTTTCAAAGGAGCTACTGTGTCCAAGATTGTTTGACAGGTGGACTGAAACCACAAGCTAATCCTTCAGGATCAAGATTTTCAGGGATGGGACAGCCGAGAAATAGAGAGGAAAAATGAGCAGCAATTGTCGGGTTGATCATACGAACAGAACATACAGAAGCAGGGATGGATATCACAGCATCATGCACAATAATGTCAAACAAGACAGGACAATGATCAGAAAGCACAGCGTCCTCGATTCTAAGATTAGCGACATTTAAACCATAAGACAGAACCAAGTCAAGTGTATGTCCCTGAACATGCGTGGGGCTAAATGCACATGTTGCAATAAGCCAAAACAGTCTATCAGATTCATGAAATCACTTACGAATGGTTTATCAGGGCAACAGACATGAATGTTAAGATCTCCAAGCAATAAAACAGCATCATACCTCGTTAATATTATCGACAAAAGATCACCAAGTTCATCGATAAATGTACATCCTTCTGTTAAGCACTTTCTGTGAACAAATTTCTTTGCTCGGTAAATGTGTTGTCCTGTTGATGTCATTTTAATGAAAAAGAAAACAGTGAGTAAAAATTATATAAAAACTAGAAAAGCCATTGTAGAGCTCAGACCTCCATAAGCACCTCAGTTCCTAAATATTGTAATTTACACTCATTCATTTGTTGACAGTATAGCTCAACTGGTTAAGACAGCAGGCTGACAAGTGGGAGACCTGGGAGACCCACTAAGGCTGGAAACTGAAAGATACCGGAAGAGCATATGGGAAAAGGAAGCAGCACATAACAGCAGTGCTCAGTGGCTGGCCTCTCTGAGAGATGAGCACAGCAACCTCCCTGATCAGAATCCAGTTACCATCACAGTGGCATACATCCAAGAAAGAGTCCAAGGTATGAAAAACTGGACAGCACCAGGCCCAAACATGATCCACGCCTACTGACTAAAGCAACTCACAGCACTCCATGAGTGCCTAGCGGCAAAACTGAACCAGCTCCTAAGAGATGGGACTCACCCAGAATGGCTAACCGAAGGGCGAACAATCCTGATCCAGACGATCCCACCAAAGGTGCAGTCCCATCCAACTATTGCCCTCTCTACACAACATGGAAGCTCATGTCAGGCATAATTGCTACCAAGATAAGCAAGCACATGGATAAATACATGAGCAAAGCACAGAAGGGCATTGGTAGAGATACCAGAGGTGCTAAACACCAGCTCCTGGTTGACAGAACAGTTGCCCAAGACTGTAAATCCTGAAAGACTGGATTGACTACAAGAAAGACTACGACTCGATGCCACACACATGGATCAATAAATGCTTGAAGCTCTACAACATCAACAGGACTGTTAGAGCATTCATTGTGAACTCGATGAGGTTGTGGAGAACCACCCTTGAGGCCAATGGCAAGCAACTTGCACAAGTATCCATCAAATGTGGAATATACCAAGGTGATGCTCTGTCCCCATTGCTGTTCTGCACAGGTCTGAACCCCCTGAGCCAGATAATCAACAAGACCAGCTATGGATACCGCCTCAAGAACAAAGCTACAATCAACCACCTCCTCTACATGGATGACATCAAACTGTATGCTAAGAGCGAACGGGACATTGATTCCCTGATCCACACCACCAGAATCTAAAGCAATGACATCAGGCTGGCCTACAGGACACCCCAGAGGCATCATCCTGGCAGCACAGGAGCAGGCTCTAAGCACCAAAGCGATAGAGGCCCAGATCTACCACACCAGACAAGACCAAAGGTGTAGGCTGTGCAAAGAGTCATCTGAGACAATCCAGCACATAACAGCAGGGTGTAAAATGCAGGGAAAGCATACATGGAACGTCATAACCAAGTGGCTGGCATAGTATACAGCAGGGGTCGGCAACCTTTTTGTCATGGAGTGCCAGTTTAAATTTTTCTCATTAATGTGTGTGCCATTAGGCCTATGCAAGTTAAATTAAGTTAAATGACACAAAATACAAAAACACACTTCCAACATACCTGGAAATTTATTCCATTCAGATAGAGCAGATACAATTATGTCTTTAAAGATATTTTTTCATTAATAACACCAAAAAAGTGCTTTCATAAACTTTGTGCAACAAGAGGACAGTCCAAAAACTGAGACCAGAGTAGTGCTATAGTGCATCTCATAACAAAGCAGCCAGAACAGGACCAAAAGATATCTGTGCTAAATCAAAACATCAAGAATTACTACATCTGTTCTTAAAAAAAAAACGGCAACAGCAGCACTATATTGGTTATAAAAACAATACCAGTACTGTTATAACAGATAAAACAGCTATAACATTATCTGCATCAACATTTGAAAGACATCAACATTTGAACTAAATATGGGCTACTACTACTACTACTGTCATTTAGCAGACGCTTTTATCCAAAGCGACTTACATTGAGAGAACATACAAGCAAGAATTCAAAGAGAAGGAAAAAAATATAAGGAGGCGGACTGTTTGGAGTCCAGTTTAATTCCGACGCTGATACATCATGTTTGGGCTGCCATCCTTAAATCATCATCATCATCAGATGCCCAGTTACTTAGTAAATCCGCAAATCGCGTTGCAAACTCAGCCTCCAGCTCACGCATGTATGTCGTTATTTCAGTGTTGCTGATGTTGCGATGGGAGGACAACTTTCTCAGATGTCGGAAATAGCAGTAAGTGGAGGAGGATATATCCTCTGAGAGTACTGCCAGCTTACCGACGAAAGCCATCCATGTCTCAAACATGTCCAAAATCGTTTGTCCTGCGCCTTGCAGTCTGACATTCAGCCCGTTCAGGTGTCCTGTAATGTCCGTGAGAAAGCTAAGTTTCGCAATCCACTTCTCGTCGCCCAGTTCGGGATACTTTTGCCCCTTTTTGGCTACAAAGACCTTGATGGCGTCAGAGCAGCTGACAAACCGATCCAGAACTTTCCCGCAACTCAACCATCTTACGGCTGAGTGAAGAGGGAGATCTCCGTATTCGCTGTTCAGCTCCTCCAGCAGGGACTGAAACTGCCGGTGCGTCAGTGCGGATCGCTTCACTATGAAGTTAATAATGTTTGCCACTGTGGCCATAACTTCGCTGAAATCTGAATTTGATATTTTAGCACACAGATTTTCTTGATGTATTATGCAGTGGAGTTTCATAATGGGATGGCCGACTTTTGACCTTTTGTCTTCCAACCATGGCTGGAGCGCCATCTGTGGTCACTGCAAACACTTTGCCGAGGTCAATCCCTCGTTCCTCAAAATGTTCAGTTAAGGCTGCAGCTATGTCTTCACCTTTTGTTGTGCCATGCATCGGCTTCAAACAGCAAAGTTCTTCTCTGACAGTTGAATCACAGTATCTTGCCATGACTGCCAAACGCGGGATGTCATTCAGGTCCACACTTTCATCAAGTGCAATGCTAAATACCGCAGCATTTTTTAATCCAGCTGTTTGCTGAACTCTTACATTGTCAGCCATATCATCGATACGTCTCTGAACACTTCTAGCCGACGTAGGGATGTCCTTTATTTGTGACTTGATCGTTTCTTTATTGGCATGTTTTCAAACAGAACATCAGAGCAACTGAGAAAAGCCTCCTTAATAAATTTGCAATCAGTAAATGGCTTTCCATGCTTTGTAATGCAATGGGCAATGCGATAGCTTGCTTCTGTCCCGTGATTTTTAACCGTGGTGAAATCTTTGAGGGAGTTAGCTTGTTTATCATACCTGGACACGGTACGTTTAAGTGACTCTGCTTTGTCTGCTTGGTCTTTAAAAGTCTTCTCATGCTTCGTCTCAAAATGCCGCTTAACACTTGAAGTTCGGCACACAACATTTTCACAACATAAAGTGCACACAGCACGGTCTTTCAAACATACAAAACCAAACTCTTGTGTCCATGATGACTGGAATGCCCTTGTTTTGGCCTTTTTAGCAGCCGGCGCTGCCATTGTAGATGACGAGACCCGCGGTTTACAGATTTTGTGAGAACATCTTAAAACGCGGGTCTCTGGGAGTGTGGGTGGGACTGCGGCAATCGCGGTGCGGGATTGTGCGCAGGAGCTGTCACTCAAATCCAAACAATTAAGCCACACATAAAGTGACGTTTGTCATAATATTGCCAGCTTCCATGCGTGCCAGTGTTAATGCCATGGGTGAGCCACCCGTGGCACGAGTGCCAAGGGTTGCCGACCTCTGGTATACAGAAACATCTGTGCGGAGTACGGGCTGGAAACCCCAAGGTCAAAGTGGGAAACACCTCCAAAGGTTGTGGAGAACGACCAAGCAAAGATCCTGTGGGACTTCCAGATCCAGACAATCAGGAGGGTAATGGCAAACCAACCAGACATTGTGGTGGTTGATAAAGAGCAGAGGGAAGCAGTTGTGGTGGATGTGGCGATACCAAGTGATGGCAACATCAGAAAGAAGGTACATGAGAAACTTGAGAAATACCAAGGGCTCAGAGAGGAGCTTAGAGAAGACTTGGAAGATTAATGTGACAATAGTACCCGGTAATCGGAACACTTGGGGCAGTAACCCCCAAACTGGAGGAATGGCTCCAGCAGATCCCTGGAAGAACCTCAGACATCTCAGTTCAGAAAAGTGCAGTACTTGGAACAGCTAAGATACTGCGCAGGACCCTCAAGCTCCCAGGCCTCTGGTAGAGGACCCGCGCTTGGAACAGGAAAAAACACCGCCCAGTAGGCGAGAGGGGAATTATATTTTATAAACTCACCGGCCACTTTATTAGGTACACCATGCTAGTAACGGGTTGGACCCCCTTTTGCCTTCAGAACTGCCTCAATTCTTCGTGGCATAGATTCAACAAGGTGCTGGAGGCATTCCTCAGACAGTTTGGTCCATATTGACATGATGGCATCACACAGTTGGTGCAGATTTGTCGGCTGCACATCCATGATGCGAATGTCCCGTTCCACCACATCCCAAAGATGCTCTATTGGATTGAGATCTGGTGACTGTGGAAACCATTTGAGTACAGTGAACTCATTGTCATGTTCAAGAAACCAGTCCGAGATGATTCCAGCTTTATGACATGGCGCATTATCCTGCTGAAAGTAGCCATCAGAAGTTGGGTACATTGTGGTCATAAAGGGATGGACATGGTCAGCAACAATACTCAGGTAGGCTGTGGCGTTGTAACGATGCTCAATTGGTACCAAGGGGAATATGCCAAAAGAATAATCTGCTGATCAATGCAGGGAAAACCAAGAAGTTGGTGGTGGACCTTTGGAGACGCAGACCCACCACACTGACAACGGTGAACATCCAGGGAGTGGACATTGAGACTTTTAAACTGTCATGATTTTAACACTGAGAACAGGACTCTGAATCAAGCTGCAGACTCCAGACCAAAGGACAACAGGTGGTAAGTTAGAAACGGGAGTTTAATGATGATTAGTTTGACAGATACAGATAACAGGCAGATAAACACAAGTCTGCTTCAGCAGGTCCAGCAGGAGCAGGCTCAGCTGTACGGGCAGCGGTGGTGGATACTGAGCAGATGGAGGAGAGGAGAGGTTAGTGCGTGACTTTTCCTGGATGAATGATGTAGAAAAGGTGTGAGGCTTACGGTTTGCTGAACTGCAGGTGTCCCGGGGAGCAAGCAGGTGCCAGTCGGCTGAGGCTGGCGTGTGAGTGCTGGTAGAGGGCGGACAGACTTACTTGGTGGTGAACAGGTGGATCCTGGGAGCTGGAGGAATGATGCGGAGGCAGGCCAGGAGAGGATGAGAGCGAGGCAGGTTGGAGACCGGTGTGGAAACCTTCTCTGAGAGATCCTGGACGGAGGCAGTGTGGGAACCGCTGAGGAAGTCCGGGATGAGAACCAGGCAGCCTGGAAGCTGCCAAAGCGAGAGCTGGATCCGGGAAGGGCCACGGTGTGGAAACCGGGGTCCTAGGAAGGTCCAGCTGAGGACGTCCTGGGAAGGAGCACAAGGTGAACGGTACACAGACACGTAATGATAAAACATACAGCGAATGTATCTCGCTAAGTGGGTCTTTGATTATCTACCACGAACAGAGTGGAACAATCTGACGCCTGCTCTCTGCCACCACTCCTCCTTTAAGCTCAGTGGCTGATGATGGAACTGGATCCACCTGTTGGTGACAGCTGCCACGCCCCTGAAACACAGGTGAAAACACTCACAAGCACACAGCAGAAATGACACCTGATATAAACTGGATTTATACTAACGCAGCTCCAACTTGTCGGAGACACGCACCGCCATGATACAACGTTGTATGGGCTCTCAAATTGCCTCGGATGGTCGGTTGGAGTCACGCTCTATTTTCCAACTTTCAGACGGCTGCGTCGGATAACGCACATTTGTGATTGGTCAGCCAAACAACCCAACATCCTTTCTGGCTCCACGTAGCTTCCCTTTTGAAGATTTGAAGGCTTGGTCCGGTGTATCCAGCATGCATTGCGGGTCAAACGGGAGATTTTTTTATGAGTAATGGTGGAGAGTGAAGCCAGAGCTACACCCAGAGATGATTGAATTTACAAGCTTAAAACTGTTAGAATTAGGGCTTTGGTCATTTATATAAAATATTCAACAGTTATTTTATGCCGCTTTTCCACCGACATAACATGGTGCGGCTCGGTTCACTTTAGCCCCCTGCCGACCCTTTTCCACCGCCTTTCTCGGGTCTTAACCGCGTCATTCCGTGCCAACCCGGCACCAAAGCGGGCCCACACGCCTATCTGTCTACTGATTGGTCCAGTAAACTGCTACCAGTGACACGACTACCTAGTGGTAGCCCCTGATTGGCCCGACTGTGTGTGGTGTTCACGTGGTGTGATTCAAAAACGATCCTGCAAAAGGCTTTAAAACTCCCAGCAACCATACAAATATTTTATTTTAAAATACAATTGACTTTGGACAATGGCGACTTCCTCCACAAGAACCAAAAATCAAACCAACCAAAATGAACCACAGACAGAGTACAAAGTACAAAAACACATGTACACTCACCGGCCACTTTATTAGGTACACCTGTCCAACTGCTCGTTAAGACTTAATTTCTAATCAGCCAATCACATGGCGGCAACTCAGTGCATTTAGGCATGTACACATGGTCAAGACAATCTCCTGCAGTTCAAACCGAGCATCAGTATGGGGAAGAAAGGTGATTTGAGTGACTTTGAACGTGGCATGGTTGTTGGTGCCAGAATGGCTGGTCTGAGTATTTCAGAAACTGCTGATCTACTGGGATTTTCACGCACAACCATCTCTAGGGTTTACAGAGAATGGTCCGAAAAAGAAAAAATATCCAGTGAGCGGCAGTTCTGTGGGCGGAAATGCCTTGTTGATGCCAGAGGTCAGAGGAGAATGGCCAGACTGGTTGGAGCTGATAGAAAGGCAACAGTGACTCAAATAACCACTCGTTACAACCAAGGTAGGCAGAAGAGCATCTCTGAACGCACAGTACGTCGAACTTTGAGGCAGATCGGCTACAGCAGCAGAAGACCACGCCGGTTGCCACTCCTTTCAGCTAAGAACAGGAAACTGAGGCTACAATTTGCACAAGCTCATCGAAATTGGACAATAGAAGATTGGAAAAACGTTGCCTGGTCTGATGAGTCTCGATTTCTGCTGCGACATTCGGATGGTAGGGTCAGAATTTGGCGTCAACAACATGAAAGCATGGATTCATCCTGCCTTGTATCAACGGTTCAGGCTGGTGGTGGTGGTGTAATGGTGTGGGGAATATTTTCTTGGCACTCTTTGGGCCCTTTGGTACCAATTGAGCATCGTTACAACGCCACAGCCTACCTGAGTATTGTTGCTGACCATGTCCATCCCTTTATGACCACAATGTACCCAACTTCTGATGGCTACTTTCAGCAGGATAATGCGCCATGTCATAAAGCTGGAATCATCTCGGACTGGTTTCTTGAACGTGACAATGAGTTCACTGTACTCAAATGGCCTCCACAGTCACCAGATCTCAATCCAATAGAGCATCTTTGGGATGTGGTGGAACGGGAGATTCGCATCATGGATGTGCAGCCGACAAATCTGCGCCAACTGTGTGATGCCATCATGTCAATATGGACCAAACTCTCTGAGGAATGCTTCCAGCACCTTGTTGAATCTATGCCACGAAGAATTGAGGCAGTTCTGAAGGCAAAAGGGGGTCCAACCCGTTACTAGCATGGTGTACCTAATAAAGTGGCCGGTGAGTGTATATTTTGTTGTTGTTTCACATGCTGTGACGTCGCGGACAAAGACTTTTGCGCGCCACTTTTCATAGCCAGATGGGCACACCCATATCCCCACTTACGTCTGCTTTATGTTTCCATCGCCTCAAGCAAGTTGATCCGCGCTATACTGTACCGCTCTCAAGCGCGCCGTGCCGATTTGTCGGTGGAAAAGGGGCATTAGTCTGAAATGTTACTGTAAAAGTGCTTGTATTGCAGTCTTGACTCGTATGGCAGGTCCCATAAGCAGCTCCGTACAATTTTTTTTAAATGCGACCGGAGTTTTATATTTTTTTGGGCCAAAAAAAGACAATGTTGTACATTATCAAAAATAAATGTGTAAAATCACTTTAACACCTATATTTACAACGTTTTGTTAAACATATATAAACCTGCTACATTCATTTCTGAGCTATGAACAAATATTCAAGGTAAACATGAAATAATAAAAATACAGAAAGCAGAAAAGCCTTTTTTTCTCATAAAAAAGAAAAACCAAATAACAGTATACATATTTATTGCGGGATTAACCAACTAAAGACTGTTTCTTCAAACATTTTTAAGCAGTTCTGACTGTTCAGGCCAGAGTCGTCACGGTTGCTAGGTGACAGCACATTCGCAGGGGTGAGGGTGGGAGTTCATCTGAAGGCTAGACCTGTCCCAATTCGTTAACATCTGGTCTACCCGAGAAGTACGTGGCCCACGTTGACTGGGTAGACTGGGTCCTTTGAAGTATGCAGACCCTGAATTTAGACACAGCCTACTTCTCTCTGCCTTGTTTGAGCCGTTCACAAGTCACGTCTTTCGTCTTCTTCTGTTGGTGATTAGTGGCATTTGACAATCAACTTGTGGGTGCATTACCGCCACCTACTGGTAAGTAGGTAAAATCTCAGCCTTTGCGGTTTGAAAATCTCATTTTTTTATATCGTAATTTTATTGCATATGCAATTAATCATTCAGCCTTATATGGTAACATGTTGTAGATACTCGTTTTCATATTTTCTTCTTCTTTTCGTTGAAAACATTGTGTGTGCTTTGTTATGTTATGTGTTCAGTTTCTATACCTGTTTGTTTGTTTATATATATCTAATGCTGTCCCCTCGTGGGACAATAAAGGACTATTCTATTCTATTCTATTCTATTCTATTCTATTCTATTCTATATCTGTTACAAACTTCTGATTCTGCAATGTCTCAACTATCCTTTGGTGATTGTTGCAGGTTTATACCATCATTTGTACTTGCAGTGGTAAAAAAAATCTGAAGGTTCCATATTTTTTTCTTTTCTGGATCATAATATCTAGGATTCTAGGATCCCAGATCTGGTATTCTGGGATCCAGATCTATCCTTGACCCAGATCAATCAATCCTTGGTGTCATGTAGCACCTGTTGGGAACTTGCCCCGTATTTTGTTACCGAGCACCTGAACCATTTTTTGTGGTGTTACATGCAGATATGCTAAAAAAAAGACTTGATCTCTGTTGTGATTCTGGGGTTTTAGTTCCATTTAGAACGCCTTTTTCCTCCTCATTTATTCTATCTGTGGTTTTGTTTTCCTTTGAGCTTAGTTATGGGTTTGTTTGGGGGTTATTTGTTCCTCCTTCTGCTCCTTTATGTCCTCCTTTGTTCCTCCTGTTCAGCCCTTCCTGTTTTGCTTTTAGACGCCGTCTGTGCTCCCTGTTTCCCACAGAGACGTAGCTTTGAAATATATAGGTTTTGGCTGTTATTTCACTTCACTTTATCACAGCATTTCCTTATCCTGTCAATTTCCCATAGACATAATAACATTCAATTGTTTTAATGTCAACAAAGATATGCTTATCAACCAATTATAGTCTGTAAAATTAACAAGACGGTATTTTGGATTTTTTTTCTACATTTAAACACAATTACTTCCAGGTCAAAACAGGAGACTAGATCTTATTTATGGATTTTCTTTTGATTCTGTCATTAAAATTACTGATAAACTCTTTGTCATTGTTTTATGAAAAAGTTTAGAAATAATTAAAACTAGAAAAAGAGAGATACTTCATTGAATGAAATGAAAATGAATGAAATGAAATGAAATGAAAAATACTTTATTTATCCCAGAAGGGAAATTCAACGTTGTAGTAGTTTTTTTTTTTTTGTTTGTTTTTTTTGTCCAACAATAAAAACAACAATGAAGACAACAATACAATAATAAAAATCAAGGTCTGTTCTTGTTGTGGAGGCTAATGGCTGCAGGCAGGAATGATCTTTTGTATCTTTCGGTCTTGCATCGGACCTGAAGAAGCCTCTCACTGAACACACTCTGTTGTTTGATCACTGTGTCGTGCAGAGGGTGAGAAGAGTCCTCCATCATCTTCATCAGCTTGTCCAGCATTCTTTTTTGTACAATCAGCTCCAGCGGCTCCAGAGATACTCCCAGCACAGATCCAGCTTTCCTGATCAGTTTGTTGATTCTCTTCAAGTCTCTGGTTCTGATGCTGCTGCCCCAGCAGATGGCTGCAAAGCTGATTGGACTTTCCACAACAGACCTATAGAAGATTTGCAACATCTTGGTGCAGACATTAAAAGATCTCAGCTTCCTTAAGAAGTAGAGTCTGCTCTGACCTTTCTTGTAGATGTATTCTGTGTTGCATTTCCACTCTAGTCTGTTGTCCAGCTGAACTCCAAGGTACTTGTATTCCTCCACCACCTCTACCTCCTCTCCTAGGATGGAAATACTGCTGTGTTGATTCTTTCTCCTCCTGAAGTCAACAATCATCTCCTTAGTTTTGCTGCTATTTAAAACGAGATGATTGTTACTGCACCATTTCACAAACTGACTGACCAGTTCTCTATACTCAGCCGGGTCACGTGATTTGAGGCGAAAAAAATCCCGTTTAAAAGCGAGTAACTTACTGTTCACGGCAGAACAAGCAGGGATTTCAGTAGAGCAAGGTAACAGATAATTCAGGTGAGCTGGTTTCGATTATTGTTTACTTCCGGGCGAAACTGGTGACGCGGGTTACGTAATACTGGGGCGGAAATACGTGACGCGGGTCACGTGATTTGAGGCGAAAAAAATCCCGTTTAAAAGCGAGTAACTTACTGTTCACGGCAGAACAAGCAGGGATTTCAGTAGAGCAAGGTAACAGATAATTCAGGTGAGCTGGTTTCGATTATTGTTTACTTCCGGGCGAAACTGGTGACGCGGGTTACGTAATACTGCGTCAGCCTGTTGCAATTAGCTTAGCCAATCAACTGTGTGATTCTTAGGTATATAGCCAGACACATTAGACTGAGCGTAAGCGTGTTTGGTCCCACATCGGTTAAGACCACAGAGGGTCAAGACCTGCGAGTCTACCTGCGCGAGTCCACCGAGCAAAGTAAGCAAACCACTACACAGACACCATGTGCAAATCACACATCCCAGTCATAGTTGGGCACAGACCTCGACGCACTCTCTATAGACAACGTAATCCGCACTGCCTCATCCAGCCCATGGCGTGTCGGGCTGCCACAGCCTCCGTTACCCTCGGCCTCTGGAACTGTCAGTCCGCAGTTAACAAAACAGAGTTCATCAGTTCTCTGCCGCACCTCTCCGATATACAGGTCCTAGCCCTGACCGAGACCTGGATCCGTCCTGACAACACAGCAACACCGGCTGCCCTCTCTTCTCATGCAGAATTCACACACACTCCTCGTCCTGCTGGGCGAGGAGGCAGTACAGGCATCCTGATTTCCAAAATGTGGCAATTTTCCTCCTCGCTAACCACTACCACCTGCTCCTCATTCGAATTTCATGCAGTACGAATCTCTAAGCCCGTCGCTGCCTATGTTTTGGTTATTTACCGCCCTCCGGGAGGCAACATGGAGCAATTTATGGATGAACTGGACACAATCCTATCCGACATTCCGGATGATAACTCCCCTTTAATAGTTATGGGCGACATGAACATTCATATTGATAAAACACAAGCTCATAACTTTCTGGCCCTGGTCCACTCCTTCAATCTCAATCTGGTCCAGACTCCCCCAACACACAGAGCTGGCAACGCACTGGACCTGGTACTGACCAGAAACTGCACTGCAGGTAACGTGCAAGTCACACCACTGCACCTCTCAGACCACTTCCTGATTAAATTCTGCATCTCCATCCCTTACGTACCTAACGCAAAAGTAAAGACTGTCTCCTACCGCAGAAACCTTCAATCTCTCACTCCCTCGCAGCTATCGGAGCATGTCTGCTCCTCCCTCCCTTCCTACTCGGTGCTCTCAACTCTGCCTGTAAATGACGCAACAGAGACGCTCTGCTCCTCACTAGCTTCTTCTCTGGACGAAGTCTGCCCTCGTGTGTCAAAGCTGGCCGCCCGGCAGCGTCCTAGTCCGTGGCTCACAGACACTCTGAGGGATCACAGAGCTGGTCTGAGAGCAGCTGAAAGGAAATGGCGCAAATCCAAAAATCTCTCTGACTTGCTCTAATACCAGCAAAAGCTCTCTAGCTTCACATCCTGCTTAAAGGCTGCCAAGATAGCTTTTTACCAAAACAAAATCCAAAATGCTCCTAACATGGGAAAACTGTTCAAGACATTCAATACTCTTATCCGTCCTCCACCTGCTCAGCCACCCACCGGGCTGACTGCAGACATGTTCACCACCTACTTCACCGACAAAATCGCCTCCATTAAAAATCAGTTTTCTGAGCCTGACAATCCCAGTCTGGTCCATCCTTCCTACGGTCAATCGCTCTGCTCCTTCCGCTTACTGAATGAGGACGAAGTCTCCCGACTCGTAGTGGAATCTAATCCAACCACGTGTCCTCTGGATCCGATTCCTACAGATATCCTGCTGAGCATTCTTCCTGCTGTCAAACCTGCAATAACCCACATTATAAACTCTTCCATGAAAACTGGCATCTTTCCTTCAGTTTTCAAGCAAGCCACTGTCACTCCGCCGCTGAAAAAACCGTCGCTCGACCCGGCCCAGGTAGGAAACTACCGGCCAGTCTCGCTCCTACCGTTCATGTCCAAGATCCTAGAGCGAGCCGTTTTCACTCAAGTCTCACAGTTCCTCCACGACAACGACCTACTTGATCCTTATCAATCAGGCTTTAAGCGAGGCCATTCCACTGAAACCGCTCTTCTCTCAGTTGCAGAGTCACTACGGGTTCCCAGATCGGCTGGTCTCTCCTCAGTACTCGTACTCCTTGACCTGTCTGCTGCTTTTGACACCGTCAATCACCTCATTCTCCTCTCGACACTATCTAAGCTTGGCATCTCGGGACCGGTCCTCTCGTGGTTCACCTCGTACCTTGCGGAAAGATCTTTCAGAGTCTCGTGACATGGACAAGTGTTGATATCTATGGTGGTGGTCATCAGCTGCTAGCAGGCTGGATGAAGATGTTACGAGTCTGTGTGTCTGTCCAGCGTTACAGTCTGTTCTTCCCTGGGCCCATTTTTGGTAAGTTTAAGTTGACATTAGTCTCTGGTAGGAAGCTAGGTCCCCAGATTTGGGGACCTCGGGTTCAGGATTAATAAGTTTTGAACTAGAGGATTTATATTTCACTAAAACCAAAACTTATACATATCCACCTAATTATTGGGCAGTTATAATGATGATATTTTAAAACACACTGTATTTTAAAGAAAATACATTAAAAATATATTCAATTTATACTGGAAAAATTGCAGATTCTACTGCCGTAAAAATGATTGTATTTCTACTGTTGACACACTTAATGAGCTTACTGCCTTATTCAAAGTAGATAGTTCAACAAACGGAATCCTTTTGTACTAATTTCTTATTTTTTTTATTCTCATTTGTTTATTATAACAGCATTAGGGATAAATAATAAGGAATGGGGAAGGATTCTGGATGCACCATGATGCATTTTTCTGGACACGTTCAACAGAAAGTTACTGTTGTAATTTGGGATAGTGCATTAACCCCAATTAACCCCCCCCACCCCCACCCACCTGTCAACAGCATAATTCCTCATCAGGTAAAACAGAGACTACATTTGCTTTGTGTTGTCCCTCCTGATGACCATGATTTAGTAATAAGATTCCATATTAGATTTTTGACGAAAGGTGGATTGTTGTTATTAAACCGGGTTCTATGTGCCCCTTTTTAACTTTTAAGCACCTGCCCCTTCAAAGGTCTCTGCACGGCCCTGGCTAACACGTTCCCCCACATGCCACAAAAGGCTCTGAAATGCTGCTACCATAATACTGAACCCCACAATCTCATTATGGAACTGCCATGTGAATAATTGGGAGCCCACTTAATACATGTGAGAAGTTCTCACCAAGACCCTGCAAAACCAGCTCAGGGACCTGAAGTCTATGCTTACGTTTAAGTCACGTTTATGTTTTGTTTTGTTTTTTTTTCTTTTTCCACAGTGTCCTTAGTTGGGTTTTGTATAATTTTTACTCTGAGAAATGAATCTGGGTGGTGGTGCAATGGTTTGGGGAAATTACAGACTGTAAAAGTCTTAACCGCATGGGAGGAGACCTACTGCAACAGTAGCTATAAAAGGACAACAAACCACAGGTCTGTCATCAAAATACACAAAGGGAAAGGGAGCACTATGGCTGGAACATGGGCATGAAAATTATTTCTTTAATATCTTACATAGGAAGGATAGATGAAATTCAAAAATATAAAGTCAAATTAGTGTGATTATACCAGTGCTAAAAAAAAAAAAGGTCCTGTTGAGTTTTGGTGATTATGACAGTGAAAAGTGCCAATGCTCACACTCAGAAACATGACACAAACACAACACTGTATTTTAAAATAACTTTTAAATCTACAAGAGGCAGAAATTCATGCATAATAAAAACATACCAAATACAGGAAGATTTGGTTTAGTATAAAAGTTTCAAACAGCAGTTGATGTCTCATGCTGTCCAAAGTGTTAAAAGAGCCAATCAAGGAGCTGCTAAACCTGTAGAGAGTGCCGTGGTGTTCCAGAACCTTGAGCTTCTGCAGTAAAACCTCAACTGTCTCGCAATGTGCATCAGGTTTTCTAAAAGCATTTAATCTACTGCTCTGACTGAGAAAGGAACATGTGTGAAAAAATTCAGACCAGTAAGATGGTGCATCTATTAAGAGCCTTACAAAAATATACAAAATGTTTAATGGAATTCTGTAGCATGCAATAAAAATAATTCAGAATTGTATATTTCAGCAAATACATCCTTTTTTTCTTTGTTTTTGTTAAAAATATAATAAATCAGATTTTTTTTATTAAATCTAATATTTTAGACATTTGTATGTTGTAAAATCTTCAAACTTTGTCTTTATTCTTACTTGTGTTTGAAAGTCACGAGGTAGCTACATGGACCACACTACATGTAGAACCATGCTGTTTATGCTGAGATTTGACCCAAAACATTTTGTCAGAACCCATCAGAGTTCTCTTGTCCTGGTTTGGCAGATACCTGTGTGGGATGACTGACTCTTAATCCTATAGAGTGTTTGAACCGTTATATAACTCAGAGCTGCCCCTGAATGCCAACTACATCCCTGATCCCCAAAATGGAGCAGCATAGGAAGTAGAAACTGAATATTTATTGAGACTGACTGACGCTAAACTTAGTTCATTGGGTAGATTCTCACTATTACAGCTTTAATCTCTAAGTAAAGATGAACCTGATGGTCTTTTAGAAAAAGACAAATCGCGTGACTGACGGTGTTTGGATTCATTGTCCAATAAGCATCACGCTTCCTAACACAAGCTTCATGAGTCTGTTATTGAAATAGTATTTTAGCTTTGAGAGAAACTCTTATTTCAGAGGACAGGTAACCTGGATAACCATCAGACCACCGGTCTTTCTGATCCACGCCGATGCGGTCCCCTGAACGCACGCGCCTCATATCAGAAATTTATTCATATTTGATTTGATTGTAAAGCAGCTGCGAGACTCACCTGAGAGCGTCAAAACAATCCTCGTGCGATGGATGACGACTCACTGCAAGAAAAATTGGATATAAAATGACCTTCTGAGACGCAGATTATGATCGAGGCGTTCCTGGAAGGGAAAACAGACAGACAGAGACACGCTGCCGGACGGACAGACTTTTGGATGGATGGATGAACCACAACGAGACAGCACGACCAAGAAGCAGCTTAGTCTGAGATAAATGAAAACTAAAAACACAAGGTCCGTAGAGATAAATGCAGCGCAGCTCACAGGAGCTCGTGTGACCGGGCGGCTGCTGCGCACCGCGGGATAGACACGCTGACAGCGACATCCAGTGGCCGCAAACAACAACACAGGTTCCTGAAGAAATCCATCAATTTCAACAGAAAATTATATTTGATTTAGATGCATGTAAAAAAATTCGACTACTAATAAGTTATTGTTTTTAATATACTTATTTACATGTCATTCTACATGTAAATTCATCAATATTGATCCAAGGTGTCAATAATTGTAGCAGATACAGTATGATATCAGATATGAATTTTTTAAATATTTCTCCTGCAGGTTTTCTTGATTTGCACATGTCAATTTTGTTTTGCTTGAGTGCCATTGGATAGTATTCATTTAGATTACTTTATGCTGAAACACAGATGGACCCATTGTAGGTATCTCTGGGTTCCAGTGAGGGGAGTTGCAGCCTATTTCGTCCACTTTGAAGGGTTCAGCATATTCACTTGGCTCTAAACTGAAATCTCGAGAATGCTTATTATTACCTCCACCAAGAGGCTGTTTTTACAAGGGTTTGTTAGTTTGTCTGTTTGCAGGGTAACTCAATTGTGGATTTTCATGAAAGGTCAGAAATGGTTCAAGGAAGAAGTGGGTAGATTTTGGGGGTGATCTGGATTACCGTCTGAATCCAGGAATTTTTTTAAGGATTCTTCATCATTGTGCAATTTTTAACATATCTTTATGTAACTCCACAATTTATGGTCCAGGTGCTCAGTAAAAAAATACAGGGAAAGTTCTCAACAGGTTCTACATGATACCAAGGATTGAATTTAAATTCTGGATTTAAATTCAAGATACTTCGATCCAGAAAAGACAAAAATAGGAAACCTTCAGTTTTTATCACTGCAAGAACAAATGATGGTATAAAGAAAGTTTATAAAAGCAGCAACACCTTGCAGGATGTTTGAGTGTTGTCCAGAGTAATGGAGGGAGAGACGTTGCAGAGTCTGAGCAAGTCCCTTTATTCCTTTTTTTAAGCAGTTAATAACTTTTCTGCAGTCGTGTCTCAGACAGCCATTGCTGGAACCGGTGTTCTGCAGAAATAGGGGAGACCGGGGCTAGTTGTCTTACTTTTTACACTCTTATATATATATCTTGAAATCAAAACATCATATATAAAAAGATATGCACCAGACGAAAGACCTATGTCTAAGGTATATATTTTGTATTCATGTCATTTTCATATCTTGTGTCTGTCATGTGCTCTCAAGGAGCGGTTTGACCCAATTACAGAACTCATACACAGACACAAGCTCAGGTGCAAAAGTGAACAGTTTATCATACAAATATACAGTGATCTGAATGTGCAAGTGCAGGTGTCTCGGGAGGGTCCAGTACTGGAGAGGAGATGAGAAGTTAGTCACTGTATATTGTAAACTGTCAGGGAAGTGCACGGGTGTCTTGTAAAATTTTTTTTTTTTTTTTAATTGAAAAAAAAATGTATTACCTTAATAGTTAAAATCAAATTGAAATGGAAATGGAAAGAAACGTTTAGATTTGCTAAATGAGGATAAGTTGGAAGCAAGTATGGTGGAACTAGGTTCTTGGTGGTGGTGTTAGCCAGGACTACAAAAAGTGATGCACTAGCCGATGCCCGGGTTTAGTGGTCCAGGTGAATCACAGGTTACAAACATCTTCAATGTGAAGCATTGTTCTTCTTATGTGATAAGCCTGTGTTGAGCTGGGAGTGTCTCAAAAGAAGCAGGAGGGCAGCCGGTTAGAAAAATTTGAGAGGTTTAGTTGCTGTAGTTGTTTGCTTCTACTTGGCTTTAGCTTAGCCACAGGCCTAGAAGCAAGTTGATGTGGCATGTCCTTATTTGTTTGACATCCATAGCTTGAAAGGATTGTTTCTAAACTTAGTGTTAGTAGCATTTGATGGTCTTTGGTATAATTTCTGCTTTTGTTTCTGCTATTCAATGGATTAAAGATTAAAATACAGTATTGATAAATTAAGAAATAAACTAATAAATAACAAGTTTAAATTATTTGCATTTCATAAATTAGAGGGGCATTAAAATGTAAAAAAAATTATATAAATTATTAAAGAATATTTAAATGTTTAGGTAGTGAATTAAAAAACATTTCTCTCACCCTGAATGTAAAATGCATGTTTTATTGGTTCTCCGTTAAGTAGTTTATTTGAGATGCAACATTTATTTGTTTAACTGAGTAGGAGTGATTTGTGTTTGTTAGAATATGAGCACATTTATTATACTAAGATTGATGTATTGGCTGTGTTTACATTCATTGTTTGAATTATTTTCAAGGTTTTTTACCTGCCTCAAGACCAAATGATTAACAAAATAAATTGAAGACAAAATGAGAAAATTGTGTGATCCTTGAGTGAATCCCAGTTGTTGTATACTGCATAGACCCATCCATCCCTTTCAAGTGGGGATTCTACACAAATTAAGGCAAAACTTGACAACGGGAGATAAGGAGACTCACGGGAGAGATGACAACGATGTGTCAGGTGAGCCTCTAAAGAGCGGACAGGCAGGTGGCGGAGATCTGAGCTCAGGAGGTTCAACAGGAGACACAGGAGGTGGTCGACAGGAGATCATGGGGAGGACTCGGGAACAGAGACTCGGAAGGAAATCCTCAGGAGGACTGGAGGAGCAGGAACGTAGGTGGTAATCCTGGGAGGGAAGACAGGTTACTCGGAACACAAGGAAATACTCGAAATATGGTTAAGTAATTTAAACACTCGGGAGATGGCTTGTGTTTTTTTTTTTATTTTATTTTATTTTGGCTACAGCTCAGCTAAAGAGACCAGAGGAGATTCCTGTTGGTATATCATGCTGTATCTGATATGCCTTGGGATTCTCATTGTACTCTTGCATTAAAGGTACATCGTGGCTGCAGCCTTTTTTTGTTTTGTCTTTTTTTTTAATATAAATTTAAAAACCAAAGAGCAAGAAAACCCATTGCCACGTTGAAAGAAAGAATATATCTTTCAACAGGAGACAGAGGAGAGAAGAATAGAGAGGGAAAAAAAGAAATGTGAAAGAATAGAAAAAAAATAGGATTAAATATAGCGAGAAAACACAAAAAACACAAAGTATCTGCTTCAACACTTGCGGAGACACAAAACCAAGAACAGAGAGCACACAGCAACAGTAAACATTTATGCTAAAAGGAAAAAAAGAAAAAAGGATAATTTAACAAACTCACACATAACTGACCTTTTTAAACACTGTGCTTTAGTGATGTCATAGCCAGATTTAATATATGCAAACACCTGAGTGATTACCTGAGTGAACACCTGAGTGCAGTGACGAGCTTGTGGTTGCGGAATTTCGACATTTAAAATTGATAAATAAATCCTCAGCTACATCCCACATACTCTGAAGCGGACCATGAGAGACCGAATTCCAGGACACCCAAGGACACCCCAGAGGCCAAGAAGTACCCGGGAAAACAGCGCAGGGCGAACCACGACTCTACAAGACAAGAGCAGCAATGACCAACAGAGCGCCCCCCCCCACAACTACAGTGCAGTGAACTCCAGGGGGCCATAGTGACGAGCCCATAGGCCACACCGGCAACCAGCCACACCCGGGAGGACCGAGACACGGATCAGGAAATCCCAGGGCTCCCGCCCCCCAACAAGGACTCAATCCATCCACGGAAGGAGGGCCTGATGGCAACTGCAATGGGACCAACTGAGACTACAGCCACCCACCCAGGCCCACCCCAAAGGAGATCTAACCCCATTTGCTGTCAGCATTTCTACTACATATAAACAACAGACACCCAGGCTGAGAATAGCCTCATCCCCACCGCGACCCCCCCTCCCCCACCCCACAGAGCTAGCCCCCCCACACACTCCTGACGCCCCAGAACCCCAGACACAGCCGAGGCCCCCGGCCCAAAGCCTGGCACCAAACCATGCACTGGCCCACAAACCCAGCAGCCAACAAGACAGGACCCAGCCCATCCAGAGTCCGAGCCGAGAGGCAGACTGCCCAGGACAATAGAAACCCAGACCCGCCCCAGACCCCCACGGGAGCAGCAAGGTCACCAGGTCAGCAAAGACCTCCCCAGCAGCCCCACATGAGTTGCGAGACCAATACTGTCCAGAAGCAAAGCCCCACCAAACTAGAGCCGCACACCCCCCACGCCATTCCCCCCACAGCACACCCAGGCCCAGAAGTCCCCCCCAAGGGCCCCGGCAGCCCCCAGATCCACAACAACAGCCAGCAGAACACAACCCAGGCCTCTACTCTATCAAGTGATGGAGCTGATCAGAGGAGCCCAAAGTGATCTGTATTAAAAACTGTATCAAAACTGATATGAGCCATCAAGAGATCCTTGATAAATAAATTACTAGTACAGTTTGAACAAGTGTTAGATGACACAAAACCCATCCTGAACATCCTATGACCTGTGTAATGTGTTCTATGTAAAATTTTATATTGTATTAACTGCAGAGTTTCTAGTCATTAAAATTTTTTTTAACAGGTTTTGGACTAGAAATTGTTGTCATAAATAAATCAGCTTCCCATTTAACCATTGGAAAGGAGATTGATTCGATAATATATATTAGCGAATATGCCATATATTTTAGACAATAATTTGTGTGATTTTAAACTAAAAAACTGTTCTACTATTGTAGGTGTTTGTAATTCTACCTGTCTGGTTTTGAATTTATTTTTTATTATTGATTTAATTTGTTGATATTCTAAGAATTTATTTCTGTTTATTCCATATTGTAAAACTAGCCTCTTGAATAGAATAAAGTTTGTTCCTTCACAAATATGTTCTAAGTATTTGATTCCTTTAATACTCCAATCCGAGAAGTTGATGATTTTTCTGTTCTGTAGAATGTCAGGATTGTTCCAGATGAGTGTGCATTTACATGGGACAAGTGAAGACTCAGTCATTTTCAGAAACTACTACCAAGCTGCCAGAGAAGAGCTGATATTAATGCTTTTAAAGCACTCGTGATGTGTAGTGGCTACCGTCACATGTAAAAATTAAGCCACTGTGTTGTTTGTTCTCTGTTCCTTTCTGACTTTTTGTTGTTAGTTGTGTCTTCAGTTGATGCGTTTCTGTCCAAAACATGCCATTTTGCACTTATCCATAAGGTGTTGCAGGAGTACTCACAATGATCCACACAAAGTCTGAAGAATGTTGAACTTTTACTTTTCTTTGAGCAGACATCCAAAATTAGACTCCGTCAATCCAATCTTGTGTGGCATTCCATTTTAACAAATTAAACTTCTTCAGTTAACAGTCAAAAAACTGTATGTAACAATGACTAACAACATACTCAAATCTTCTATCTGCACTCACACACTTCTTCTCTAAATTTTTCTGAGTCCGCTAGAGGGCGTTAGTGAACAAGACACAGTCCTGACCTCAATATTAGAAGGGCATACGAAGAAGAAACAAACATCATAATAAATAGTAATGAGTGTCCAAAATAAACAGTTTTGGCTCTTACATTACCGCCCTCATAATTGCACATGAAGGAAACATGTCAATTATACAAAACAACTGTAACAAGAGCAAAAACTAAAGCAAAAACAAAAATATCAGAAAAAACAGGGATGTAAATGCCTCTATTCAGAGTCTTTCTTGAGAATCAAACAGAGCTTGTCAATGGGTCTTTCAAAGGTATTAGTCATAGTTTTTACAAGAGCTTTAGGAACGAGACCCTTCTTAACAGGCAAAGTCTTCAGAACTCTTCCCATGATCCATGCATTCCGGGGTGCTGTGTCGTGTACAATAAGAACCACATCATCAACTGCAAGGTTCTCTTTGATGTGAAACCACTTCTGACGTTCTTGAAGCAGAGGAAGATACTCCTGTGTCCATCGCTTCCAAAAGAGCTCAGCAATGTATTGAGATTGTCTCCATCTCCATCTTGCATAAAGATCAGCCTTTTGAAAAATTCCTGCTGGCATGAGGGGTTGTTTCTTCATCAGAAACAAATGGTTTGGAGTCAATGGTTCGAGGTCATTGGGATCGTTCGAAACACTTGTTATAGGTCTCGCATATATGATAGCTTCAGCTTCAAATAGCACTGTCTGTAGACCTTCATCATCGAGCATTTGCTGCTTTAGCACTGAGCTCAGCACCCTTCTCACACTGTGAACCTGTCTCTCCCAAACTCCACCATGGTGAGATCCACTAGGACGATTGAAAATCCATTGAATCCCACGCTGTATCAGTGTATCTTCAATTTTAGATTGATTCCTGTAGGGAACACATATAACAACTGTGTATATGTTCTTGTCTGTCTGTCAGGTTGGGCTTCAGACTCCTCTCTCTTGTGGCACACTTGGTTTCTCTACAGGGAGGCTGCCTCTCCCTCCCTGCTGAGCTCCCCCTTCTGGGTGGCGCCCCGGCTGGATGGCATGTTGGTGGCCCTTGGGTTTAGGGCTTGGCTCCTGGGTATGTGCTGGCTTGCTCCCGGCGGCTGCTTGACGGGGCCTGATCCTTCCTGGATGGGTTAGGTCCCTGTTGGGGGGTGGGAGCCCTGGGATCTCCTGATCCATGTCTTGGTCCTCCCGGGTGTGGCTGGTTGCTGGTGGGGCCTAAGGGATTGTCATTATGCCCCCCTGGAGTCACTGCACTGTGGTTGTGGGGCAGCCGCTCTGGTGGTCATTGCTGCTCTTGTCTGGTGGTGTTGTGGTGCGCTCAACGCTTTTCTTTCGGTTACTCCTCTGCCTCTGGGGGGTCCTTGGGTGTCCTGGAGCTTGGTCCGCGTCAGGGCCTGTGGAATGTAGCTGAGGTTTTTTTTTTTTTTTTTTTTAAATATTCAGTGTTGAAATTCGGCAAACACAAGCGCGTCACTGCATTCAGGTGTTCACTCAGGTATTCACTGAGTAGTTCACTCAGGTGTTTGCATATATGAAATCTGGCTGTGACACCACTGATGCACATTGTTAAACAAGGTCAGTTAGTTGTGTGTTTGTTAAATTATCCTTTTTTCTTTTTTTATTATTTTAGCATAAATGTTTGCTGTTGCTGTGTTCTCTCTGTTCTTGTTTTTGTTCCTCCGCAGAGGTTGAAACAGATACTTTGTGTTTTCTTTCCATATTTAATCAGATTTTTTCTGTATTCTTTCTCTCTTTTTTTCTCTCCTTTTGTCTCCTCTGTCTCCTGTTGAAAGATACTTTCTTTCTTTCATGGCAATGGGTTTTCTTTCTCTTTGGTGTTTAAATTTATATTTTTTTAAAAAAGCAAGGCTACAGCCATGATGCAAGTTTTAAAGCAAGAGTACAATGAGAATCCAAAGGAATATCAGATACAGCATGATATAACAACAAGAAATCTCCACTGGTTCTCTTAGCTCTGCTGTAGTAAAGAAAATTAAAAAAAAAAAAGAAAGAAAGAAATAAAGAAATATATTTTACCCATCAAATAAATTCTCCCATGACAGGAACATTAAATATGATGCTATTTTTACTTGCTTTGCAGTAGAGAGGGACCCAACAATGGCCGATAAGAACCCAGAGGGCTTCTATATAGTAAATATCAGGGAAGGATTATAAAAATGCTTAAATAACTAACAGAGCACACTGGCTATAAACAAGAATACTGTATAAACTTCCAATGACATCTCGTTATGAAATAAAGTGTCAATTCGCACTATAGTAGCATTTTTCATCGGCAGCATAAATCGTCAGAACACCACTTCCGGTTGTGACCCGAATTTCTGAAGTTATTAAGCGTAATATAGGGGGAACTGCGGCCAAGTGAGCAGACACTTGGAAATACGCGGTCAAGCCAGCCCGATGCTAAGGCTCTTATAAATATTCGCTTTGCGCATACACCGTGCATTACGGTAATAGAGCATGGAGCGCTTTACAAGCGGAAATGATAGAAGAGAGAGAAACTGAAAGGCTAAAGCATGAGAACTACTACTACTACTACTACTGTCATTTAGCAGACGCTTTTATCCAAAGCGACTTACATTGAGAGAACATACAAGCAAGAAATCAAAGAGAAGGAAACAATATAAGGAGGCGGACTATTTGGAGTCCAGTTTAATTCCGACGCTGATACATCAAGTGTATCAATTTTTTTTTACATTTTTTTTTTGTAGAGATAAACTCCCAAATCGATATCATAAATCATAAATCAATTCCTCATTAAGACTGAAAGTGTTCTTTAAAGAGGTGAGTCTTAAGTCTGCCAACTCTGAGGATCGGACCGAGTTTGGTAGGTCATTCCACCATCGGGGGACAACAGAGGAGAAGAGTTTGGAACATGATTGTAATATTCTGACAGAATATGTTGTTATTCTGAGTTGTGTTCATTATATTATATGCAAACACGTTGATTGGTTTATATGGTCACATGACCTAGCCTGCACCACGAAATGTGACGTCTTAGTGGTCGTAACTTCCTTGTTGTTATTCTGTGAGATACGTTGAATAAATAGCAGCCTGCCTCAAGATAACCTGTGTTATCTTATGTACACACTGTACACGATATAGAACACGACATGGTGTCAGAGTAAAAAACTGCTAACTGATAAGAGATGGACGCCTCAGGAGTACTTTCGCCCCGTATGGACTGGGATGCAAAAAACTTGCCCGAAGCATGGCGAAAGTTTAAACAACACGTCGAGCTCATGTTTTCCGGACCTCTGAAGAAAAAAGGGGAAGACGAAAAGTGCAGCTACCTTCTGCTCTGGGTCGGAGAGAAAGGCAGGGACATTTATAACACATGGACACTAACCGAAGACCAAAGTAAGCTATTGAAAACGTACTACGATCACTATGAAACATATGTTATGCCAAAGAGCAACGTCATCTTCGCCCGATATAAATTCAATGAGAAAGTACAAGGACAAAACGAGCCATTTGAACAGTTCGTAACTGATTTGAAACTTCTGGCAAAAGACTGTAATTACGCTAGCAGTGAGGAAATGATACGGGACCGCCTTGTTTTTGGGATCCGCTCTCCACGAGTCAGAGAGAAACTACTTGATGCCGGATCAGATCTAACATTAGACAAGGCAATAGACATTGTACGTTGTCACGAAGTCGCACAAGAACAGCTCAGAACCATATCAGGTAGCAGCGAGCAGTCGGTACATGCAGTTAGCCGACAGCCACCGAAAGCAGCGCCATGGAAACAGCGCCATTCTTACAAAGGAAATGGCAGAACTACAAGCTTCACTAAAGCCGACGGAGACAAAAGGATTAACGACGTATGCGGCTATTGTGGAAATAAGGCGCACACATCCAAAGAAAGCTGCCCGGCAAAAGGAAGGCAGTGTAAAGTCTGCAATAAATGGAATCATTTTGCCAAAGTATGTCGCTCGAAACTGAGGAAAACTGTGCATGCAGTAAGTAATAAAGAAGCAGATATGCACATGGATGATGAGGACGATCTCTTTATTGATGCTGTAACACAGAAACAGAGCTGCAATGACAAAGAACAAGTTTTTGCAGACATTCATATTGGTGATGGCAAAGCTGCAGTCAGATTCAAACTCGACACTGGTGCTTCAACCAATGTAATTCCTACAGCTGTCTTCAGAAAGTTAGGAATACAGCACACCCTGAAACACTCAACACGCCCCCTTTATGGCTATGGAGGTGAGCCGTTAGCAGTGAGAGGCAAATGCAGCATTGAGTGCCAGTACAAAGACATCAAACTGCCATTAAAAATCCATGTTGTCGATACTAATGCACCGCCAGTGCTTGGACTCAAAGCATGTCTGGACTTTAAGCTAATCCAGCTGATCATGTCTGTTTCAAACAGCCCAAGCATGTCTGTCATGGATGAGTTTTCTGACGTCTTTACAGGAATAGGACTATTTCCAGGTGAATGCACCATCCACATCGACCTGAATGCAGTTCCTGTCATACATCCACCAAGACGCATTCCACTCGCACTGCGAGACCGTCTCCGTGATGAGCTGAAGAGTATGGAAAAACAGCAGATCATTACCAAAGTCACAGAACCTACTGAATGGGTGAACTCGATGGTTGCAACAGAAAAGCCACGCACAGGTAAACTGCGAGTTTGCTTAGACCCCAAAGACCTCAACAAAGTGATAAAGCGCCCGCACTACCCACTGCCAACACTAGAGGACATTACATGCAAACTAGCAGGAGCATGTTACTTCAGTGTGATGGATGCCAGGTCTGGGTACTGGGCAATAAAGCTAACTGAAGAGTCTTCAAAACTAACCACCTTTAACACTGTGTTTGGCAGGTATAGGTTCCTGCGCTTACCATTTGGACTCAAGTCATCTCAGGATGAGTTTCAGCGCAAAATGGATGAGATCTATGAAGGTCTAGATGGAGTCACAGCCATAGTCGATGATGTCCTAATCTATGGCAAGAGCAAAGAGGAACACGATAAACACCTACATGCGATGCTGCAACGCTCCCGGGAAAAAGGAGTCAAGCTCAACCCTGACAAGAGTGTTATCTGTGCCACAGAAGTTAGCTATTTCGGTCATTTAATCACGAAAGATGGGATCAAACCGGATCCAGCTAAAGTCAAAGCCATCAGAGACATGGAGCCACCAAAAGACAAAGGGGAATTGGAAACCATACTGGGGATGATTAACTACCTGTCAAAGTTCGCTCCCATGTTATCTGATATCAATGCCCCACTCCGCCAGCTGCTCAAGGAGTCGAGTGAATTTGTATGGGACACGCAGCACGACAGAGCTTTCCAAAACATGAAAGAGCTAATCACACGTGAGCCAGGACCAGTTCTCACTTACCATGACCCCAGTAAGGAGCTCAGACTACAAGTTGATGCCTCCAAATACGGTCTGGGTGCAACTCTGCTGCAGGAAGGTAAACCCATTGGCTACGCTTCCAGGTCACTCACTGAAAGCGAAGTACATTA